>MU284265.1:0-33312 GCA_022478815.1 Daldinia bambusicola
TAAATTATTAATAAATAATTTTTAATTAATTAATTTAATATAATTATTTTATAATTATATTATTTTATAAATAATATAATTATTAAAATTTATAACTTTAATTAATTATTTATACTTTTTATAAAATAAATAATTAATATAATTAAATTTTTTATTTTTATATATATAAATTAAATATAATATAATTTTAAAAATACCTTTATTTATTATTATATATTATATATATATATATATATTTACTTTATTATATTAATATAAAAATTATTTATAAAATTATTTAAATATAAAGTTTTTTTAAATTATTTTTTTATTTTTTAAATTTTTTAAAAAAAAACATTTTTTATAAAAAAAAAACGGTTTTATTATTTTCATTTTATTTTTTTATAATATAAATATCTTAAATTATATATATTATATTTTATAATTTTTTCAAAATTTTAAAAATTTCATTATAATAAATAAACTTTTAAAAGTATTTTTTATATTTATAATATTTATTCTCGTAAGGTTTATTAAATGGAAATATTTTATCGATAAGTTCGGTAACCTTTTTAAGTGCGAGCTTTTTCATGCTAAAAAAGCCGTGTTCAATAGCATATTTAACAGTGGAAAGGTTTACGCCGCAAAAGCGGCAGCTGTAAGTTCCCTTAGTAGGTTCTTAGCCCAGGTAACAGTCGTCAATACCATGACACACACTATACCAGCGTTGCATGACCATGGCTAATTGGGACTCGTGGCCCGCGTGATTTTTAATATCAGCTTGCATATCATTGTAGGCAGAGACAGAGTTTCCGACATAACGGTTAATGCCGTAGCCGCGGCCACCGATCCTTTTCATATGATTGAAAGTGCAGTGTAAGCGTATAGCAGCATTTTCTTGGTTGGAGTCTAAGGTGGATGCATGTGCAGAAGTAAGACTTATCTCGTTGCTGCCCTCAGCACTGCCGGACGGGGTTAAGCTCGAATTTGCCATATGGGAACCTACGTTTGCTGGAACGCCTGTGTGTAGGTGGTTTATAGGACCAAGTTGCTGCGTATCCTGATTTTGTTCAATCATGTACCCTTCATTGGAAGCACGGGCATTCTCTCCAGAATTGGTCATCTGGTTGGTACCAGGGGCGCCAGCCGGTGCTAGAAATGAGCTTTCTTTTTTTGTTTTTTTGCTGCCTTGAGGCGTAGATCATTGACATAATTAGCGAGGATTCTCTAATAAAAGGGGGGGCGAGGCGCCGTTGATCTAGTATTCTGAGACTTATCCACACATACCGATGATATGCGTGCTGCTCATAGGGCCGAACGGACAGCTTGCTCGGTTCGGATCTTGGAAGATGAATGCTGTCCCGAATGTATGTGGACAGTAGGGATACATATGGAACTCGTGAAGTTAAAAAGATTGACTCTCCACAAAGAGACTGCAGCAAACATCCCAGAGCCGTTTTCTCCTGAATCAAACCGCAACCTTGTCAATTAAAGGCATATCACCATGGCAAACCTCAAACGCCAGGCCCTTGGCGAGGCAATCTCGTTAGGATCCCTCAACGATGCCCGCACAGATAGCTTCATCGCTCTTTCCATTCTGAAGAACCAAGCTCCGTCCGAAGCCATTGACGAGACCGACATTCACAAGACCGATGCCAAGTTTATCAAGTCGAGGACCAACTATGAGAAGCTGAGCAACATGAACATAAGCGCTAACCTGAGCGCCAGCTTTCTGTCCGGCATGGTCTCCGTGGACGGCTCGGGGAGCTACCTGAATAACACGTGCAACAGCAAGAAGGTAATGGAGTCCTCGCTGCTCTACAATATCACAACCAAGAGCCAGAAACTCAACTTGGGTCATTCGGGATTACGCGAAGCGTTGGGCTTGAAACTTCTCAAGCTGTCCTATGCGACACATGTCGTAGTCGGTATTGAATGGGGAGCAAACAGCATTGTGACCTTCCGAAGTACCACTTCGGAGAATAACGACACGACCAAGATTGAAGGTCACTTTAAAATGGGGTTTGAGAAGCTCAAGCTAGTTAAGGTCGCCGGCGGCGCCGAGGCAGACATTGGTGATACAGAGAAAGAGGCCATGTCAAGCCTGGAGTTTACCGTCTTCGGCGATGTTTTGGCCGACGACGGCACAATTCCCGTGGACTTTGAGAGTGCAATCAAGTATATGCGGAATGTGCTTAGATATATTAATAAGGCTAATGGAGGTAAGGGGAAGCCGCTAGTCTATACGCTGCTTCTAATAGAGGCATTGCAATATCTCGGGATCGACCTCGAGATTGAGGCCGACTCCCAATATCAGAATATAGGATCGAGCTACCTTGACAGATTTGTCAAGCTCTTCGACGAGATACAGGACGTAGAGCGAGCTCTGAACGACTACTACGCCTTTATATCTAGCCACAGCACCTATGTCCCCAAAGAACATCATCGACAAGTCGTCGATAATAGGAACGCAGTGCGCGAGCGACAAGGGTTACTGAGAACCGAGTACGCCAAATTGCTCAAGGAGATCCGAAGCGGGGAAGCCAAGACGGAAAGCTTGACTATGTTATATAAGCAATTTCACGAGCGGGATGATTCCGTCAACCAGCTTGCCGATGTGACGAAGGATTACACGGAAAAGATTGATTTCATCGTCACCATGGTCGATAAGGGGGCACGTTATCTGGGTGACAATGGCCTGGCCGTAGGCACAGAATTGGCAAAGAACGACAAGGAAGATGCATTTATCTTCTACTTTACAGAGTCCGGTCACCAGAAATCAGAAAACTGGGGAGACTTGCTTCCAGTCCTCCTGTCACTTGTCCGAGACGAAGGGTCTCGGGCACTTATCTTGCTCGTTGAAGAGGGAGATAAGCCCTCTCACACGGAGCCTGTCATTGTCCAGTACCGCAACGGACAGAAGATTGTTGACGACGTCTACAAGGAACGGAAGCTGTTTGTAGAGAAGTGTGTCATGCGCTACGACCAGGACAAACTGGAGCACGACGTCTTGGAACGGCCCATGGCACGGAGGCAGGTTAGAGTTCCTTGCCCTAGTGTTCATTGCAAACAGACAGACGTGGTCGAATGAGTCTGCCGAGTCTGCCAGGCCCCAGTGCAGTATGGCCATACGGACGACTATGTCTACTGCGACTGTGGCCGGACACCGTACTCCGCGTACGGGCTCCGGTGCAACAGCCCCAAGCACGGCTCGGCCTTTGCCAGGTACAAGGACTCGCATCTCTTGAATCTGCTGCAAACACTGGAGCCGTTCCCGGAACTAAACATATTAATCTTAGGAGAAATGGGGGTTGGGAAGTCGACGTTCATCAATGCCTTCCTCAACTACATTATTTATGAGAATATGGAGGATGCCCTCAAGTCAAATACCTTGGACTAGCTGATCCCTTGCTCATTTTCTACCCAGTCGGTGAACAAGGACGATCCAGAGGGCCGTCTCATTGAGAGAAAAATCGAGATAGGTAGCAGCGAAAACGAGCACGACGGCACTGCGGGACAGTCTGCAACCCAGGAAACGACCGTCTATCCATTCCAGTTAGGCAACACCACCGTGCGCCTCATCGATACGCCTGGCATCGGAGACACACGCGGGGTGGAGCAGGATCGCCGGAACATGGCCAATATCCTGAGCGTCCTGACAAACTTTGACAAGATCCACGGCATTATTATCCTCCTCAAGCCGAACGCGTCTCGCTTAACGGTCGTTTTCCGCTTCTGCATCAAGGAGCTCTTGACGCATCTTCACCGTGACGCCACGCGCAACATGGTATTTGGCTTCACCAACACGCGAGGCTCTAATTACCGACCAGGAGACACTTTCAACCCCCTGGAGAAGCTGCTGGGCGAGTACAAGAACTTCAACATGGGGCTCTATCAGCGGACCGTCTATTGCTTCGGCTCGGAGAGCTTCCGCTACTTGGCTGCCTTTACTCAGGGCGTTGACATGGGTATTCGCGACGAATACAGTCGCAGCTGGAAGCACTCGGCGGCCGAGAGCCGAAGGCTATTTCATTACTTCGGCACTCTGACCCCGCATCAGGTCAAGAACACGCTCAGCCTCAACAACACCCGGCGAACCATCACCCAACTGACTAAACCCATGGCGGAAATTGCCCAGGCCATCAAAGCGAGCATTGCCGTCAACGAGGATCAGGCCTCGTACATCAAGCATCAGACGCTGAGCCAGGACGAGCTCAAGAAGAAGCTCAAAATCCAAAAGGTGGTGCTCCATGCAAGTCCTCTGGACCGCCCTCGGACCGTCTGCGGTGACAAGAATTGCATCGACTTCCGTGATGCCGGCGACGGGAGCAAGAAGACCTTCTACAAGACGCTATGTCACAGCCCCTGCTATCTCAAGAACGTTGAGCCCGACGCTGTGGGCTTCCCGGGGCTTGTCTACTGCGCCGCCTTTACCGACAACAGGGATAGGTTATGCTCCAAATGCCACCACCAATGGCAACAGCACCTGCACGTCTTGTACGAGCTGCGCGAGGAGATGGTAACGGTTGACGACCCTACAATTCAGTCGGCGATCGACAGCAAGACTATCACTATCATCGACGTGCGGGCGGCCATTAAAAAGATGGAGGAGACTATCCAAGAGTTCCATGTCGAACACAAGGCGATCCAGCTCGCCGCTGTCGACTTCAGCCTCTTTCTCAAGACCAACTCCATCGCGCCCTACAACGATGCCATGATCGAGTACGTAGCCCTGCTCATCGAGCGCGAGAAAGACAAGGTTAACGTGGGCGGTACGACGGACGGTTTGAGACGCTTAGAGGCGAGCCAGAGGGAGTATAAGGAGCTAATCGAGGTGCTGGAGACTAATATCAAGATTGGTCACGGCCACAAGGTGCTTACGCTGGATGAGGTCGAAGCGCGTGTAAAGGAGCTGTTTGCGCTGAAACACTATGGGGAGATGCTGCGGAAGGCGGTGGCGGTGGTGGATATGACGCATTCGGATACGTTTAGCGAGAGGCCGTATAGGGCGTTCCCGAGAGAACGTGGTAGTTGGTGGAAGTTCTGGGGGTGAGGGGTGTAACTAAGGGAAATGTATTCCGTATTGGGTGCACCCCTAGTCTTTACTTCTGTAGCTTTTTTGAAAATACGTACCGCGCACCTGTTATACCTACCTACCTAAGGTACCTAACCTATCAAAGGTAATTAATTCCTTGTCCAATTGACGAGTCAGGCGTACTCTGTAAACCCGCTTTAGTAGGTTTTCTCCGTTGCGCCGCCCCACTCTTTCCGCCATATTCCGGCCAAATCGACAATTATTTTTATTTTATTTTTTTTTGCAGGAGACACCCACGACGGCTTCTTTCCGTTCCTTCCTCCTAAAAAGCCGCAAGCAGCAAAAGTCCTCGCCAAAGGTATAACCAATTGGGCCTCTTTCGCGCGCCATTTTACTCTCCTCTCAATCTGACTCTCTTCTTTCTTATTTTCGCTTTCCTGCACAATAACCACAATGGCTGCCGCGAAAGCTGTTAATACGCCCGCTCAGGATAGCGGTATTTCCCTCTACTCCAAGTTCGCCCTTGCCGGTGCTATCTGCTGCTCAGTCACCCACGGTTCGCTCACTCCCGTCGATGTGTAAGTGTCATGTTCAACTCCCCTTCGTGAATCTACTCCGGGCCCGTTATGGTCATCCCGTAGTTCATCTTGCTGCATTCCGGTTTTGTTTAGTTGTATGAGCATTCTCGACTAATACGAATTGCATCCAGCGTCAAGACCAGAATCCAGCTTGACCCCGTCACCTACAACCGAGGTCTCATCGGTGGCCTCCGTCAGGTCGTCGCAAATGAGGGTGCCGGTGCCCTTCTGACCGGTGTTGGCCCTACCTTTGCCGGTTACTTCCTCCAGGGCGCCTTCAAGTTTGGTGGATACGAATTTTTCAAGCAGCAAGCAATTAACATCGTCGGACTCGAGAATGCCTCGCAATACCGAACCGGCGTTTACCTGGTGTCGTCCGCGTTCGCCGAATTCTTCGCCGATATTGCCCTCTGCCCTCTCGAGGCCACCCGTATCCGTCTCGTCTCCGAGCCGACTTACGCCAGCGGCCTCGTGAGCGGTTTCAGCAAGATGCTCTCGCAGGAGGGTGTCGGTGCTTTCTATGCCGGTTTCGGTCCCATCCTTTTCAAGCAGTAAGCGTCTTCCCACCTCCACTCCCACCTGAGTCTACTCGGACAGTGTTAACTCGACTTTCACAGGGTTCCTTACACCATGGCCAAGTTCGTCGTTTACGAGAAGGTCGCTGAGGCCATCTACCGAAAATTTCCCAAGAACAAGATGTCCGACGGCATGCAGACCACCGTCAACCTAGGATCTGGCCTGATCGCCGGTTTCGCCGCTGCTATCGTCTCCCAGCCCGCAGACACCATGCTGTCCAAGATCAACAAGACCAAGGGTCTCCCCGGAGAGAGCACAACCAGCCGTCTGATCAAGATTGCCAAGGAACTTGGTCTCCGCGGCTCCTACAGCGGTATTGGCGCTCGTCTCTTCATGGTAGGTACTTTAACAGCTGGACAGTTTGCTATCTATGGCGACATAAAACGGGCATTGAATGCGGTGGGCGGGGTGGAAATCAGCAAATAGACGTCGTGATAGAAGCAGGGTGGTTGGAATAGCATCAAGTGTACATATAGCAATATTAGACTAATAGATCACGTGAATGTCACGAGATCTTCACGTGACATGCTCCTTAGTCACGTGCCGGGAGAGACTCAAAGCTTGAAAGGTTCTTGACTTTTCGTAATATTATTAGGATCGTGGGGTTTATTTAGCGGGATCGTGACAGAACTCCAGTAGAGTAGCCATTCCCGCTTAGTATCGTGAGCAACCATCCCTTGAGACGAATAAGATGCCCGTTATGTGTCTGTTAGGATTCTAGATCAAATACTTAGGAGAAAGAATAATTCCAGCATATAATGCTTAGCCATACCTTCCCCATAACCAAGCTCGGTGAAGCGTTTATAGAGCGCCTAATCCGTTTCCATACTGGTGAGTTGGACTATTAGGGATAGACCCGACGAAAACGATGCATCATACATATCTTGCAACAGTTGTCTATTGTGACGATACAGCTATGTGAACCACTACTAGATCATCCCTCGCGTATATAAAATAGGTGAGGGGCTTCTCGTCGTTTCTCTTATCACTATGTCCTAAAAACTATCTCATCTATCGAAACCTGACATATATCATGAGCCAATACCTGATATAATGTCTATAAGGTGCCACTCCTTTTCGTCAGTTCATTTAGCGACACTATATTTCACGCAGCTTATGCCTGTCTAATCAACTTGGAATTCCTTTGGGATTTTAGGAAAAACAACCTGCTTGAAGTAACAGCATTTATGATGGAGCAGATAACACAGAAGACATATATCCTGTATAATACCTACCTAGGTACAAGGTAGGTAATACTAAACTGCATACATGCAAACATTTGTTGGTGCCTAGGTAACCTTGGTACGCGCTTGTTGGAGTTGTTTTTAAGAAATAATACCAAGGCAATCGCGTATATTTCTGTGAGTCCCATGCTCTTAAAAATAACTCCCTCGACCCCTTATAGCAACTGCCTGCACATTGAAACCAAAGCCATTCGACCCAGCTACTACCTACGTACACTTCTCGTTATTCCGATTCGCGGGCTTACTTGCACTTAATTACCTAACGCATCCACCGTGGTTGACAGATTCTCAATACAATTTAACTTACTCATATCCATCCACTTCAAGATGCAGCTCAGTACCCGTTGGATCATCTTCGCCTCTTCCGTCATCAATCTGATTTGTGCGCCGGCTGAGGTCCATGAAGGCTTCCCTACCCTTGGCAGTGCTTCGGTAGGGACCACGAGCGAGCCCTTCACTCCCTATCCGAATATAAGCCAGACTGGGCTACCGACCGAGTCTTTCTCTCATTTCCCAACTATGTCTTTTACGCCTTGTCCCAGTGACCCAAAAATACCGCCCCCTACCTCTTTCGCCAATTCCGCTCCCGGCATCGGTAATAACGCCCCCATCAAGGATTTCCGCCTCCAGTGCAGCAGTAACAGCTTAGGGCTGGTGAAGTCTCAAACTAGATCCGGGATTTATTATCTTCGAGGCGTCTGTAGCGGCAGGTATAATGATGCTCACGCGTCACGCTGCTCCTTTCTGGATCTCAGCATGTAAGTAGAATATGTCGCTCCAAAATATCCTGCGAAATGCGCAAGATTATGCATACTAATTATCAAGGTGCTATGCTAACGACGGGGGAAATATACTTCCTCGAAAGATGGGAAACTTCTTGGCTTCCTGCGAGAGGTGTGTTCTCTACATCTCCCACGGAGCGGATATGTTGGCTTGTACCTGCGGAAGAGGCGATCGCAACGGTGGAGGAACACAGGAGAGTGCTGTTCAGCTAGGTGAGTTTTGCTTCAAAACGGTTTGCTGTTGATGAAGCAAGGCGAGAATATTGACTTTTGATCCAGACAACCTGCTATACGCGAAAAATGGCTTCTTGAGTTGCCACGGCTATACCAACTTCGAGTGCCCGGAGGCGGACGAGCCGTTCTGAAACCCAGCGCTCAAAATTTCGCAACGAAAAAAAATAATACCCAGGTGCCTAACCTCTAGTAATGCTAATAATGCTGAAGTCTTAACTTCTTGATACCGGTTGCGCGCCGACTCTTGTACTTTTTAAGTCTCATAAATTTGCTCGTTTATCAATAATATTGGAATGTTGTAGCAACTGCAGCCCATGGCGATGAGGTTTACACATACCTACAATGGAAGATTTTGAAAGATCGCTAAGCAATTAGGTACCTAAGGTATCCTTTACATGGTTTAAGTTTTCCGTGAAGCAGACACAGAATAATATGTTCGGACCAGCCCGGACTTCGGTCGGTCCGTCGGCTGGACTTGGAACTGGCCGAGCCAAAATTGACATCACCGCTTGACATCCTTTTCCTAAAGCCAGTATATTAGGTACTTTTTACACTTTGCTATTCTTTCCAAAGCTTGCGACGACTTAATGCTCCTTTACGATTCTCGAGTACCTGATATCTGTACTAAAATGTCACTCCGAGATCGAATGATGCAATATGAATCTGTATTCGATTCGAAGCTGCCGATCTCACCTCCGATCGTTCTGCATCTGGATGGCCACTGCTTCTCACACCTCGCGGCCCAAACATGCTTCCGGAGGCCCTTCGACCAGCGCATCCATGATGCCATGGTTGCTACTTGCTCTGACCTTTTACTAGACTTCTTTCCTAATTCCACCGTCGCCTACACGCAATCCGACGAAATCACGTTGGTGTTTCCCAAAGGCAACTCCGAGCTCTTCGCCCAACCTGTACAGAAGCTCGCTGCGCTGGCTGCTGGTTACTGCAGCGTACGATTCAATGCGCACCTCTCAGCTCTCTTAACCCCAGATCTCAGAGGTCGACTCCAAGGCGGGGTCGAACTGCTCGGTACCGTTTATTTTGACGCGCGGTTATTTGCTGTGCCAAGCATCGAAGAGGCTCTGAACTATCTGCTTTGGCGGCGTTCTGATTATGCGGCACCGAACTGCATCAATGCGCTTGCAGGTACGCTGTTCGACCAAAGCCATATACGGAACAAGACTTGCGAAGAACTGGTGGAGATGATGCGTCGCGAGAAGAATGTCATCTACGAAGAAGTTGTGCCTAGATGGGCAGTCGAGGGATGTCTCGTGAAGAGGGAGTTAAGTCGCTATGAGCACCCGCACGCTCAAACGGACCCGGCGGAGGAAGCGTCCGCGATGACTAGTCGTACGAGAGTAGAGGAGAGGGGGATTAGAGAGTGCACCACAGAGAATCTCCGGTTGGTAGAAGAAAGTTATTGGAATGGTATTGATCCTTCTTCACTTTCCAAGCGAATAGTTCCTGTTATGGTTGATAGCAGCTCTGTTTCCACGGCAAATACAACTATCTTCGGCCCCAACGTGTACGTCTTCGATCCGGCGATGCCGGCAGCTGACGTTCAAGACAAAGTAACGGCCATATTCAAGCAGATGGAAGCTAACGAGTTTGACACGGAGAGGTATGCACTTCTTTTCAAGCCAGGTACCTACAAGATACTATTCGACGTGGGCTTCTATACTCAGGTTGCGGGGCTCGGTCAAAATCCAGATGATGTCTTGATCGACGGGGGTGCCAATGTGCCAGCTTACTGGATGCCGAACCGCAACGCTACGTGCAACTTTTGGCGAGCATTCGAGAATTTTTCCGTAAACGCCTCGGCGGCCACAAATCATACTACGACGATTGCCGTGTCACAAGCCGCTCCTCTTCGACGTATGCATGTGCGGAGCTCTAATGGCCTTTGGCTATTTCAGGTCGATCCGGGCACGGGAGCCGGAGGTTGGGCTTCGGGAGGGTTCATGGCCGATTCGGTAGTCGACAACCAGGTACTTCCCGGCTCGCAGCAGCAATGGCTATCGCGGAATAATCAATATGGCAGTTGGGCCAATGCTGTGTGGAATATGGTATTCGTGGGCGACTCCAATGCGCCCAGCCAAGATAACTTTCCAGCTTCCGCATATACTACTGTGGACCAAACACCAGTCATCAGGGAGAAGCCTTTCCTGTATATCACTGCTCAGGGCAGCTATGAAGTTTTCGTACCTGCGTTGCAAACTAATACAAAAGGACCCAGCTGGACGAATGGGTCCTCAACGCCCGGCGTGTCTATCCCTATTGATCGATTCTACATTGCCCAGCCCTCTACGTCCAGTGCCTCAAGTATCAACTCGGCCCTAGATTCCGGGAAGCACGTCATCTTCACTCCAGGTATTTACAAACTCGACAGCGTCTTACGCGTTTCGCGATCGGGTAGTATCATCCTCGGGTTAGGTCTACCTTCGCTTATCCCAGTCTCCGGCCAACCGGTCCTAGCTGTTGACGACGTGGACGGCGTAACACTTGCTGGTCTCATAATCGACGCGGGCGAGATCAGTTCGCCTACCCTCGTTGAGGTCGGGCCGTCGAATAGCTCGGCCAGTCACGGGTCAAATCCGACGTTCCTCTACGACTTGACAATACGGACGGCCGGCCACGCCAGAAATGACGTTGGGATTATAATCAACAGCTGTAACGTCGTCGGTGACCAGTTGTGGCTGTGGCGCGCGGATCACGGCGACGGCGCAGCCTGGGACGTTAATCCCACGAACAACGGCGTGGTGGTCAACGGCGACGACGTTACAATATACGGTCTATTCAACGAGCACCACAAGAAATTTCAAACGGTCTGGAACGGGAATAATGGTCGGCTCTATTTTTATCAATCAGAGATCCCTTATGATCCGCCGAACCAAGAGTCGTGGATGAGTAAAGACGGGAGGGCTAACGGGTTTGCCTCGTATAAGGTTGCCGACGGCGTTACTAATCACGAAGCTTGGGGGTTAGGCATCTACTCTTACTTCCGGGATTCTCCTACAAAGCTGGAGAACGCCATTGAAGTTCCGGAAGCCGAGGGCGTCAAGTTGCATCATATGACCATTGTGTGGTTAAACGGAGTTTCTGGTAGTGAGATTACTCATATCGTTAACGGAGTTGGCGGCCGTGTTTATGCGAACCAGCCCGAGTCTGCCATGCGCCAAACCTTGAACGAGTTCTCAGGCGGCAGAAGATGATGATCCGAAGTTTAGAATCCAACGAGCTCTTCCGAGGGTTCCAGAGAAGCTAGTTTTAGGCTCGCCTCTGTCCAGTACGGGTTAAATTCGGATTTGCTAGTTGGTGTCTACTAATCTAGCCATTGATAGCTATAATATTCGTATAGCTCAGCAGCGTTTAGATGTTTCGTCAGTTTAGCTCTTTGTCACGCCAGTTACGCACCAGCATGCAACGGATAAGCATAACGAGAACACGTGAAAGGGGATATCGGGCAATCCAAGGGCGTGTCATCCTGCGCAGATATCAGAAAAGATATCTTAAAACGCACATCGCATGACATGCAATACCTATTCCTCTAGTATGTGGTCTGAGTGGGAAGGGGAAAGGAATTACATATATCATATGACACATGTAAAGCCTGAGCATATTCAATGGGACCACTTCGAAGTTTAGGCGTTATCGCCGATGTCTCGACGGACGAATGGGGGGTCCGAACAACATTGGTTCAAGCTTCGAAACCCCAGGAATCCCCAATGCAATACGTCTCCAGTGTGGGCAGACGTCCCCGCGGTTCCGGAGTTACCCACGAGGGTAGGGTCCTAGGCTTGCAGCTCATGTACATAAGACGTGTTGGGATGTTGTATCTTTACATAGTACGTATGCCTAACGCGTGTGCATATATTGTCAGCCAATTTAGTACTCTGCAGAGAGCCTCGATGCGATAAAATACCAAGGATAAGTGACGATGCGTTGTAGTGGGTTCTATTGTCAGAAAATGACAATTATTAACATGGAAACTTACAAAACAAGACGGTTTTGTAGGCTATTGTCTCGCGAGTGTTTAACAGCTACGTCACGAACTTTTAGATCTACATTCGGATCTTATGGAGGGGCTTATGTTATGAACCATCATAGATCTGTGCCATCCTAGACAAAAAGCCCGCGACTTGTACCCAACCTTAATATATGCTACAAACTTATTCGTACCTAGATTGTACTTTTGTCTACGTGACGTGTTTGTACGACTTCTCTTCTCTAACGTAAGGTAATAGTTCGACTATTACGGAAGAACGAACGAAAGAACAAATTAATAAAGGTAGGTACGTAAATGGAGTTTAGTCGGTTGTTATAAACTCGGCGCCACGAACGGGTGGGATTTCTGGATTAGGTACGTACAGGAAGGAGAATATGTGCATTGAAGCCACCCTTGCAAAATTAATATGTGGGTGGTAACCGTATGCGTGGAAAGATCTCGCCCCGAGATTAGGAATCAAAACAAAAAAAAAAAAAAAAAAAAAAAAAAAAAAAGGCAATTGGCAATTAGATTTAGACATAAAATCCAAAAAGAGTCCGAAAATCGCTGTAATTACCTGGCTATATGAAGATCGGTCTCCACCGATAGCTCCGGAAGTGGTACGATGGCAGCACCATAGGCACTTACAATCACAGCGACTTGCAGCTTGCTTACCCAACTTTTCTTAGGCTTGTCAGCGCAAGTCAGATAGGTCAGGCAGGCTTGGTAGCAGTAGCTTCCTACTAGGCAGTAAAAATTCACTGGTCGTCACAGGCAAGTTAGTTACCTAGGTAGCTTTAAACCCCCTCCGGTTTCCCCCATCTAGTGCTCCTTCCACAATCGGCGTTAGACAACCGCTCGTCCTAGGCATACTACGTATAGCACATGTATTGTACATCGCGCTAACGCACTAGGCGCTGACCTAGTCGGAGTAACCAGTCCCATCCCACAATTTAAGTTGGACTAAGAACTCGGAAATCTCAAGGTTCGACTATCACTTCATTGTCTTCTTCCACTGGCCGATCTTTCGATCTCTGTGTGCTTTATTTGAAAGATAAGTGTCTAGAAAAGATAACCAAAAAAAAGTAAAAAAAAAAAAAAGTTCGTCCGACATAATCATCCAAAACTTTGCTGTATTCGATATCATCCTATATAGCATTGTTCTACTAGCTCTGTCCAACCTTCACAATTTCACTCCCGAATCCCAACACAAAGTCCGCGCTCTGCCGAGATAAAACTATCTCTTCTATTAATTTATAACGCCAGGGAAAAGGCATTTTTTCAACGCCATATTTCCCTCAATCAACCCACCCACCTTCAAACTCAACCTTCTGTATTTTCAATTCTAACGGCAATGTATGCCACACGAGTTCTACGCCAGGCAGCAGCCCACGCTGAGCGCACTCCCTTGATCCGATTTATCGGCAAGCGATCCATTCCTAGTATGTTCTCTAGAATCTAATATCGAGGCGAACCTTAGCTCTATCCGCCGTTCTTCGACTTGATAACCTCACTAACACGAATTCCTCTCCCGCAGAAAATGTAGATCACACCCCGCAACCGCACCCTGCTTCCCCAAGCGGTGCGCTCCCGTCTGGCTTCAGCAACGGCAACTCCCACTCGTCTTTCTCCTCGTATCGCGACCACGCCCAGCAGCATGGTCCTCTACGTAAGACTATCGGAGCCGCCGGTGGCATTGGCTCCCAGTCCGCCGCTCATCTGGGCCCCGTTGAACCTCCGAAGGGCGTGTACTTCGACCGCAACGAGCTTCCCGAGCGCTTCCGCCGCGTCCCCCTCACAGCAGCCGAAATCGAGGCCGTTGAGACTGGCGGCGCAGCTCTATTCGGTTGAGTTCCCGCCCCGTCGCGACGGGCGCAAAAGGCAGTTACAGCCGTACAGGTGTAACATATATACGACGTGTGACTTGCCGTGATCTCGGTGCTAGAGCAGAACGGTTAGAAAGCCGTACGCTTTACTACTGGCAAGTTATGTTTTGGTGCCGTTTGATAATAAAGGACATAAAAACCGCTGAGCCACGGTTTCCTCGGTGTGACGAAAGATTCGTGTGGATTAACCACACACTGGTTATCTGTCAGCTGAATGAGGGGATTCTATATGTAACATGTCAATGGCTTTGGGGAAAAAAAAAGCGAGAGAGGTTCAACAGCGATTCATTCCCGGCATCGGAGGCGCGTTAAAAGGCTCTGTTTCCACGCAGTCATTTTCATGAAGGGTTTTAGCATGAGTTTGGCGCTGCTGTGTTCATTGTGTGGGGTGTGGAAGGAAAGGGTGGTGATGGCCGAGATGGCAGTTCGTGAGAAACAGGATACCCTGAAGTTGTACGGAGGATAAAGCTACACTCTTTTCCTACGGTGTCTTGTGTACGATGTTGCTGAGAGGCAAGACACGGTGGGATGATTATGTAAATTACCTGGTTCCATCAATTGTATCGGAATGTAGATCACTTGTCTGAAAAATGGGCCATTGGGAATAAGAGTTGCACTTGAATCATGAGCTAGATTCCGTATCTATAATGGAGCGCATGGGAAAGTGCTGGAATGAAACTGCAAAACTGGGTACCGTTAGGCTTCAAATAGTCTTCAGCACTCCCGCGCTTTTCGTCTCAGCTAGGCCCCTACTAGTTACTACATTAGGAGTTAAGGAGTAATAATTTCATCTCATCGCCAGTAACGCCCCCAAATAGCATACTCCTCTCTGGTGCCGCAGAATTTGAAATCAACCTCGACTATATCTTGAAACCCTTCTTTAGCTTCGGGCTCCTTGAAGCGAGAGAAATATCCGTTGAAGGCGATACGAGGCAGCGCTGTACGGGCTTCTGGATTCATCTGGAAGTGGTAATTTGTTAGCAATACTTCGCAGATAGGAAACGATACTTGACGTATTTCTACGCGCTGCAAGTTTGCCCAGGATATCAACACAAGTACACGTACCGGTTTGTTGAGGGCCCGGACTATATCGTTATGCTCGCAGAGCGCCTTAGGGACTTTGAACCAGACGCAACGAATGGGCACGTTGTGCTTCCGTGCGAATTCGACCCATTCCTTCCTACCGTCTGCATCGGCGTTCGTATTATCTTGAGATACTTTTTCTTAGCATGCAACATTTCCAGACGATTTGTAGCGGATATATAAACGGAAGAGAATAGGGCTATATGACATGAAAGGAGAAGTTTCTTACCGATCGCTACTGAGCTCCCTTGACCGAGAAGATCCCCAGCAGTCTTGAAGCACTTGGCACGGCTCTTCAGTATGTCCTGATTAACGCGTTCGTAACCTAGAGGCTTCAAGTTCCGCCAGTAGAACGTGCTCTTTCCAGCGCCAGGGGGTCCGCAGAAAAGGACAATATCCTGCTTATTACTTTTCTCAAGCAGGATTTCGTTGCCCCCACGGCCACCAGTGCCCTCCGTATCGGGGTACGGGAAAGAGACGAGGTCAAAATCTCTTGTGAATTCTCGCGGCGGCTCGCCCAGGAAGAACTCTTCTGGGGTCAAGTAGGCGATACCTACGTTATGCGCGAAATTTCGATCCGAACAACTGAAATCTTTCGCGGCGGCTGTACCTCTCCCGCTGTCTTTCAGTTGCGCTGTGCGACCACCTGCGTCGCCTACAAATATGCTACTCGCAAGATCGACCTCGTCGTCGCGTAGGCCGTAATCACGACAGACTTCGGCCCACATGCCAGTGCGTGGCTTGCGGAATTCATCGTGGCCCGTAGCAGCGTATATAGTGGTGGGCAGATCGAGTTGGGCGAGCACCGCGCTAGACCTTTGTTTGAAATTATCGACTTTAGCTCTGCTGCTAGCCTTCGGCGCTTTGGATTTGGGATCCGGGTGTAATGTCAGCCCGGCTTGGTTGCTTAGAATCACGACCTGGTAACTAAGACGTGTAAGCTTGACAAGTTCGACGTGGTGCTAACGACCGTAGAACAGCATAGTTCCCGAGCAATAAATTCTTATCGGCATACTCTTCTTCGTATAGCTTTCGTAACCGAGATGGCACGTCGGGGTCCCACCACTTCCAATCGTTGGGGTCGTCCGTAAATTTCTTGCCCGATACCGTGGTTATAAGGGTTGAATCCTGAGTTAATCGTCAACCCTGAGCATGATTGGTATTCGTCAAACCCGGACGAAGGAGATAGGGAAGGAGAGAGAGAATCGGCCCATACCATATCGAACGCAGCTATCTTCCTTCTTTTCCTCCGATCGGTCTCCTCTACTTTCTCAGGCTCATACCGGCCGACGAGTAAAGTTGGCAACGAATCGCTACTATCAGGCGCGCGCTCGGTCCAGGTCGTCCGGTCCTTTGGTTTCTGGGAGGTTGGGGTGAAGAAAGCAGCCACGGCATTCTCTAGCAGTAGCAATATAATCAGCATCAGTGTCAGAGAATGCGATTGCTCGGGATGTACATAGGCCACACACGAACTTGATATATTACTTTGAGTTTTGCGCTTTAGCGGCGGGGGCGATATGGATTTATCTAGCACTTTCCGTTTGCTAGGGTTCGGATCGGACGATGCCATTCTGTAGGATATTTGAGGATAGCCTGGTGTCGTGGGCACGATATGGAAGATGTTTGCGCGTGTAAGCGGCTGAGAGAGCTTGAGTTTAGGGAAGTTGATGCATGTATTGGCATGGTATAGGGAGGTATACGATGTACAAATAGGGAAAGAAGAGGTACCGGGGGTACCCAGCAGGTAGTTACCACGCGCCACGCAATACCTATTAAGCCACATTAGCATTAGTAAAAATCAGATACTCCCTAAATACCATGAACTTGGATCGGGTACGGTATTCTAGAATTTGGATGCTACAACGTAGGTAGTGTATACCTGATTTCGAGTCGGTACCTGATATGAATGTTCTCCGCTAAAAGGTATAACATTAACACGTACCTAGGTAGAATTGCTTTACATTATACTTGATAGGTTACACAATATTCGACGGTATCCGTATATGTGGATAAGGTTGGGTACAGGTATGCAGGCTGGTAGGGTTAGGTGTGCTACCGCTTAAATCGTTTTACCTATACAGACAGGTATGTAAATTCTTAGTGCTATTTAAGCATTTCTGACGTTAAGGAACCGAATCAAGGAAACAACCACGCGTCTATTAGGCGCATGAGTGGAGGGATTCTCCACCGCGCGCGCTACATATTGGGTATAACTACCTCATGTACAACCACGTAGGGTACCTAAGACGTATAAAGTAAAGGTCTTGTACATACATACTAGGTAGTAGAATATAATAACTCTAGGTATAGGTACTGCTAAGGTATACGGTGCTCTCTAAAGCTGGTCATGCCCTTTCCTTGCCTTACCCCTCCACCCGAGGTATCAACGATATCGATCATTATCACAACGTCTCAAGATTAAAATAACCTCAGAAGTGTATTCTTTTTTTTTCCTTCCTGTCTCTCTCTCCCTCTCTTCCCTCCCCCGCCATGTTGTCGCCGTCTTCCCCGACTGGCGAGACATCCAAGTTCATCAACCTCCCCAATACCATTCGACACCTGGTCTACCGTTACGTAGGTCTGCCTACAAACACTTTTTTGTATCTAGACACCCCCCGATCCAGCCGTAGTCCCTACAGTGGAACGCATCAGGAACTTGACACCGTACTCAACCTCTTGCTCGTCTGTCGAGCTATTCACGTTGAAGTATCCTCGCATCTGTACTCCGCTAATACCCTAGTCACCCACAACTTGGGCCCTCTTATAAGGCTCAGCAAATCTTCCCTCTCACATCTCACCTCCCTAAAAGTTCACTTGAACGTTGCTGGTACTACGCACTGCGGACAAAGGTATTGGGGATATGATAGCGAAGGCCTGAAAGAATCCGACCCTCTTATATCTCAGTGGAAGGCTGCGATAGGCCATATTGCTCCTTACATTAAACCCAAGCGGTTGGAATTAGCGCTCATCTGCGACTGTGAGCCTGGACGGGTGAATGCTGCAAGTCTCATACTAGCACCTCTTCAACAACTCCCTGTCCTGAGGAAATGTCATATTCGGCTAGGGTGCAAACCTGACCGTCAATTTCGTCAGCTCGCCTGGAGTGCCGCTGAACGTGCCGTCGGTCTGGCACCGCCATCCACGTTTCACTTCCTGCGCCTTCCACCCGAGATACGCATCAAGATCCTGGAATATACAGATCTTGTGACGCCCTTCAATAAGATCCGATGGAATCCAGGGGCGGGATATTATACCTTTAGAGAGTGTGACTCTCGTAAGTACGGTCCTCCGTATTGCCACCCAAACGACCACCGGGCTTGCGTGCTAAGCAGGGACGCCGGCAAAAGTTGCCTGACGTGTCCTCATGGCGATAGTAGGGTACGTTATGGGCCCGAATCGCACTGCTGGCGGTGTTTCCATTACGCCTGCCAATTTTATGATTGCGAAAGGCGTAGCACGGCGGGCGATCAGACCTATACCGGATGCTTTTGCTCCCGGCGTCACGCCGCCTATTCGCCTCTCTGTCAGTGCTGGGCTCCCCCTACTGCTTTCTTCCTCGTTAGCAGGGCTTTTCGAGAAGATGCCGAGGCTGTTTTCTTTGCTCATAATCACTTTGTTGTCCGGACCTTTTGTTACTACATCCGCCCGTCCAGCCTCGTAGGAAGTGCGGCGGCGCCCCCTAAACGATATCCGGGATGTGAATTCCTTAGTACCATACCCATAGAGGCGATACGGCATCTGCGATCCCTTGAAATAATATTTGACGATCAAGGTCGCCTGACCCGCTACGTTCAACCCCCGCTTCGCTCTTTTAATAGCGTCAGGGACAAGCTCAGCCTCCAATTCCTCCAGATTATAGCTCTGCTGCTACCAGCCAGAGGTCGACGGATGGGCATCGTAGCTGCTGAAAAGGGTGTGGACTATGTGGGGGATCTAGCAGATAAATATTTATGGCCTCTCAGTCGTGTCGATCTTGTTTCTAGGGCGCGAACACTTATCGTAGAGATCATTGATGTTGTCCCCGACATATTTTACTATTTGCGATCGCCGTCGAACGAGTTTCCAATTCATATCCGAGGGCGCCTGCTTTATTCGAACTCGCACACGGCTCGACTAATAACCAGCAATACAGGTGGTTCCCATGGCGAAGTAGGAAATAGGGCCTCTGCATTACACGAACGTCAGCTAATAGAAGGTTTCTGCCTCTATGGCGATATAACCTATCACGAGTTCGAGTTTTAGTGCTGCGCACCAACAATATTGAAGATCATGACAAGTTTTGCTCCTAGTCTTTTCTACGGCGAGGAGACTCGCGGGAAGCCGCCTTGGATGATGGATACCTAGGTATGCAACTAAAAGGTAAGCTACTACTAACATTGAGCCGCACATATCTCTGTACTTAATTTTCGTGTTCTTTTACTAGATAGCCACAAGAATCTAACCAGAGCAGAGTTACGACCTATACAGAAAGAGATTATATACTGTAGCCGCCCCAGAAGCAACTGCAAACGACATGTAGCGCCGTTTTACTTTGTCGATCTCAATTGCATTTGGAACACTACCTAACTTGGCGCACTAGCAGTTTATACCCTCTGGTTTCGCGGTATTGCATTTGCCATAGTAATTAGGATGCGTGGTACTAGTATGATAGACGAAGGTTAAATTATACCCAACTTTACTCGCAGGATAATTCATTTATCTTAATTCATAATATAGCGAGAATCGTACGATTACCTAGGTAGTTATCTTGAATTCTTTGCAGTTTACTTGCTAGTCGTTACGACCATT
This sequence comes from Daldinia bambusicola, assembly GCA_022478815.1. Classification (NCBI taxonomy): domain Eukaryota; kingdom Fungi; phylum Ascomycota; class Sordariomycetes; order Xylariales; family Hypoxylaceae; genus Daldinia; species Daldinia bambusicola. The sequence continues at coordinate 20,171 of MU284265.1, forward strand.
AAGGAGTGAGTGTCTCACGTATGGATTTACGAGCCCCTTGTGCCAGTAAAGCATCGTAGTTTCGTGTTTTAGCACCATGCTAGGATAAACTTATGTATTAATTATGGTAGTTAGATCCTGACTATCAAACATTCTCTAACCATCCTTCATGTCCAGCAAACCTTATGCAGATAGTAAGTCTACGGAAGCTGTTAGCATGGTCCATCACGAGCTGTAAACTTAAGTCTATGCTTTGCACCTAGTTAACTTTTTAGGGGTGTTGGAGACTAGGACGTATTGGAAGAAAGACCTGCTAGGACAGTAGTTTACAAAGGGTACGCTGCTCCCTCGAAGATGCTTTAGGGGGCAAGCGCTAATAGATCACAATTCTATATACTTGTTATTGTCTCTAGTATTCGCTCTACGTAAGATATACATATCGGGATCTCTTTGTCACCTAGGTGGGAAGAAGCTACCTAAAGTCAAATAATAAACTTTAACTACCTAAAGCAGCACCCTGTAAAGCTTTTGAATGACTTCAGTCGAGTCAATGTACATAGCCTGTGGTGCATGCGAAGTCGCTATACAAAATCATGTTGTAGGCAAATTGTAAGTACACAGCTACCTTGGTAGATTGAGATCATCATTCAACGTACATGGACCGTCTTTACGTGGCACTACAGGGTATGAGAAGCAAATTTCATAGCACTAGAGATATTTAGTCTGAAGTTAATCAATTGTTCTGTATCAACAGGTATAGCGTTCTGATATGACATTGTAGAAAAAGTCCACCTAACACGGCGGCTCTACCAACAAACCTCGAATATTTAGGGTGCCTCAATCAAGCTTTAAGGACGTTTAGAAGCTATAAAGGAGGTAATATGTATCGCTATTTCCCTAGATTTATTGATGCTTACACTTAGTCTGTCAGCGTGGCATCAAGATCAACCTAAAATTCTTCGGATTGCTTAAACTTCTAGCCGCTTATAGCGTATTTCAACGGTCAAGGCAAGTCTGAATAAATACACGAAGACATGTGGACGAAATACTTGAGCACCTTCCCGGAATTCTATCACATCCCTTATGGTTTTTTGTTTATTCCCGTAGGTGTAACCTTGACATTTAAAGTAGGTGATTAACACATCCAACTGGTGCCCACTTCCCTTGAGGTTACAAGGCCTTAATCTCGCATTAGCGGTATGCGATTTTTATAAGGTCAGCAGCCAGGGCTTTCTTAATCCATATAGATAGGCAATTCGTCGAATCTACTAGTGTGCAGCTTTCTATAATACTAGTATAGTTACATTTGATCAAAGGCTCCCTCCACCTCCCCCGCTCTCCCCACATCCTATGAGACCCGTGGAGTCCCGTCACGGTTTTACCCAGGTGATATAGAGGCGGCAGATTGCATTGCCGAGGAGTGGTAACTCGTATCTACTTAGTGTCGAATTAGTAAGGTAACCCCTAGTTCTTACTGATATACAATTCGGTAGGGCAGTATATATTGAGTCCATTCTACGGAACGAGCTTACCAGGAGGCGTTTGGGGAGTTGGGTCGTAACTCAACAGGAAATCAGAACTACCTATTACGATCGTCATGGAAAAGTTTGACGGGGAAGTTGAATACCGGGGGGAGATAGTAACAGAGGCGCCAAGGCACACCGGTCTTGATGAAAATCAGGTTGCCTTGTTTAGACAGTTCCCGGCAGCGAGCCCAGATTGGCATCGTAACATAGCCGCGAGGCTCACCCGGAAAGTCGATCTTCATTTACTTCCGATGCTCATGTTGATGTATATGCTTAACTTCCTGGATCGAAAGTAAGCCATGAGCAGACCCTGTGCCAGATATATTTTGAGATCCATCTAACAAAGGAGAACAGCAATCTGTCGCAAGCCCGTCTTGGAACGCTGGAAGACGACCTTGGAATGACGGGAACGGACTTCAACCTCGCAACAAGCATTCTATTCGTCGGGTACATTCTCATGCAGCTTCCATCAAATCTTCTGATAACTCAAGTGACGCCCTCGGTTTATCTTGCTGTGGCTATGACGATATGGGGAGCTATATCTGCAGCTCAGGCAGCGACTCGCACGTTTGCCTCTTTAGTCATATGTCGATTTTTTCTTGGATTTGGTACGTATAATGCTGTTGAACAGCAACAAAGATAACTTTCAAGTTTTGCTTAAGCTATTATAATATTCCTTGTCTCACATCATACCAATGACCCCGTGAACTTCACGTTGGCGCTCAGACCGAAGCGCTAACATGTCTTCAGCGGAAGCGCCATTCTTCCCCGGTGCGATATTCCTAATGTCAAGTTGGTATACCCGACGCGAGCTTGCCTTCAGAATCGCGTGGTTCTACTGTGGTCACTCTGTGGCGAACGCATTCGGTGGTCTCTTAGGAGCTGGGGTTCTGGGAAATTTAAACGGCGCCCACGGCATCGCCGGATGGTAAGTAGGCATATATATCATCAATATAAACGAAAAGGGGACCTGGAGATTGGGATAGGCTTATAAGACTAACGTGAAAAGGCGATGGCTTTTCATAATCGAGGGCACCATAACGATCTTTTTCGCCATCTGCTCAGCCTTCATTTTGCCAAATTACCCAGCTACGACGAAATGGTTATCTCTAGAAGAACGCGCGTATGCGCAGTGGCGACTCGTCAAGGATGCAGGGGAGGTGGATGTGGCCGACGCCTCATCTATCAAAGAAGGTGTGATGCTGGCACTGCGTGACCCGCGCCTTTATCTTTTCACGTTGCTGCAACATTGCTCTTTACTGTCCCAGACGTTTCAGGCGAGTTTATTTTTTTTTTTTCTCTTCTTCCCTCGAGTTATTAATATACTCAAGCTCACCAAGTATCTCTAGTACTTCTTCCCGACTATCCTTCAGACCTTGGAGTACGGGAGCATCGAGACTCTGCTCCTAACTGCGCCCGTTTGGGCAGTATGCTTCTTGGTCTCCTTGTTGGTGACGTATACATCCGGACGCTTCGCAGACCGCAGCATTCATATTGTATGCTTGATTTTGATTTCTGCGGTAGGCAACATAATCGTAGTAGCTACTCTCAACAAGGCGGTCCGTTTCTTTGCCTTATTCCTCTTGCCAATGGGCGCTGTTCCTGCTTATCAGGTGATTTCCCTTGTTTCATTCAGTATACACTTCAAGACGTCCATCGGTGGTCGGTTCAACCCAAACTTGTGGACATGGCTAATTCAAGAAAAATGCCAAAACTATAGATCATTCTTGCCTGGGTGGCTAACAGCTTTCCACGCCCGCTGGTCAAGCGCAGCGCCTGCATATCATTCGCCAACATGGTTGGCAACTCGGCCAACATCTATGGTACCTACATGTACGTAGTCAAGCACACCGCTTCCTGTATATAACCCCGTGATACATAGCTCGGGTTCCAGGCAGAGCGTAGAGAGTATGGACAACGTACACAATAAGAGCGTTGCTGACCGCTGACCGCGTATCAATCAAAGGTATCCAGCTGCTGACGGGCCACGATACCTCGCTGGTGGGGGCGCCACAGCAGCCGATGCACTCCTTGTTGCCGTCTTAGCCATCATCGCAAGATTTGTGTTGCAAAGACATAATCGAAAGTTGGCTGACCGCGACACCTTCGAGACGGGCGAGCTCCAGGAGCAGCCTAGGGATCCGAGCACTACTACACCTATGGGCTTCAGGTATATCCTCTAGAGCTGCATAGGCTAATCCGTTAAAGAATAGATCAATTGGATATTTTATCCTGTCCGGCACGCTGATCTTTTACTGGAACACGGGGACGTGAGTAAGTGTATACGAGGCTGGGCGTAGACGTACGGCGTATTCTCGAGTGGTCTATGTACCTATTATTCGTCGCCGATCTTCTAATAGATTTTATGATGGCTGGATTATATCAGCTGCGATTGGAGTGATAGGTAGGGTCCGCGGGGGGCAGTGAACGCTTCTTGACGCCTCAAATACTACCCTACCGCAAACGTTTTCTCATTGAGCTATCCGATATATGTTGTCAAACCCCAAGTCCCCTCCCCCTCATTCTTCGCGGAAGCCACAGAACGCAGGACTCATGGGTAGTAAAGTGATCATACAATAATTACTAGCAGCAGCAAAGAGCAACAATGGTGAATACACAAGTCAGCAGGGATACCTCATCCAGGTTAGACGCTATCTCGATCTAACTACGCGGCAAGGTTATTCATGTACATGGTTCTCTTTTTTTTTTTTTTTTTTTTTTTCCTTTTACACATCTCCTTGCCGCTTCCAAGCATTGTTAAGACCCGCTGACCGGAGTCCAATTTGACCCTTGGAAGCTGGAGGCTGCAGCTGTTACTGATGATTGATCCAGCAAGCCAATATTGCCTCTTATCCACATATTGAGCAAAATAGTTGTGTTCCGTGGTATCATCGTTCTCTTCCTATTCATTCGATCCCCAACAGTTAGACAAAGCGATGTACAGCAGATACATTAATGCACACAGAGCCATTGTAGGAGGCGGTCCTTTACGGTCTTATTTTTTTGGTCTTTTCCTTTCCCCCCAACGCTCCAAGCGCCAATGCGAAGATATGCGGGTAAACACTAAGGATTACCAATTAAAAGACATGATATTCAGGTTAACAAGCCCCATTCTCCATTTTCCAATGCGGCGCGATTTGAAAACTTCCGTTTCTTTTTCCTGGCACGCAACCGGTACAGTATCCGCCCTTCAGAGGCTTGATGTATGAATTGTGTATACATGAATAAGGGGTACAAGAAATGAACAAGTCTGTACGATGTCCCGAGAGACGAGGTTTTTTGTCGATCCCAGCCACGTCTGTGCAGATGCATAACGTAGGTCGCCGATATTGCGCAGTGCCAGGACTAAACACATCAGATAAATGGTCCGGGGAGTGAAATATATGCAGGGGGAGCTGCGTTCGGTCTCGGCCCGAGGCGGCCTAATGAAGATTATGATCTAGGGGTGTTTTCATTTTCGGGGAAAAAAAAATTAAATAAAAATTAAAATTTTCGAATTCGACACACCAACACCCTCGCGATGCAGTGTGAATGCCGACGGAGCGGGCTGATACTTTCGTCGCGGTCGTCCTCTAAGTGGTATCCAAGTAAACGAACAAATGGTATCTCTCTATGCTGCAAACATAAGATAGAAAAAAAAAATGGAAATGAGCGTAAGTGACATCAGAGTCGTAGTCGTCATTAAGTAAGTGGTCGTAACGGAGGTCACTCGGGGGCCGGCGACCGCATAATATAGGTAGTCGAGTTTTATTTCTTCAAGCCGACTTTACCGGCTAGATTGCGCCAGAAACTTTTACGATCCGCGCCTTCGAGGGACATCATCGCCGCCTCTCGCACCATTGGGCCAACGATATCCTCGTCGCCGCGCTCCGGGAACTTGCCCTCGGCGTAGATTCTTGGAACGGTGGTTAAAACGCCCTCATCGAACTTCTCACAAATTATCGCCTCGCCAGTGGCAACAATCGCTTCGGCTATCTCGTCATGCAGGTTGCGCCAGGTACGTTGGGTCTCGGCCCATTTGGCTTCTGTGAGTGCGTAGGTTTTGGACGTTTGACCGTAATGCTCGCCCGTTCGTGCGAGGTGCTTGGTATAGTTTACTCTCGCCGTCTCCCAGTCCGCTCGAAATTTTCGTAGAGCCTCCAAGTCGACGGTTTCAGGTTTGTATGGTTTTGGGACAATCGTATAGTTCGCATGACCTAAACGGTCAGACCAGGCGTCGGGCGCAGGAAGCTGTGGAAGCTCTACCGCGCCTGGCACGAGGCGAAGAGAGGAGCTTGAGGGTCTCGTGCTTAGCGGCGGGGATAGTAAACCAGACGAGTATACATCATCCCCTACCGGAGAGGCTGGAGAGGCGACGCTCGGAGATTCCAACGGAGAGGGCTGCATCAGAATTTGTTCGGTCGAAGCGGAAGCCATCATAGGCGGTAAAAGTGGTGTTACCGCCTGCTTACGCTCATGCTCGATAGCCGAAAGGACGTCATTGGTTTTCTTGGAATCCATAGTCTCATCGAAGGGCATGAAACTGTCGCTGCTTCCAAAACGGGACAGGGCGGGTGTAGGCGGAACGACGGGTTCGTTTGAGCGGTCAGGATGGTGTCGACTAGGTGCAGAAACTGAAGAAGATCGACTCGAAGTTGCCCGAGAGAAGACCGGTCGCCGCTCGAAACCATAGTCAGATACGGGGGAGCTGATGATGCTAGACGGCTTCGTCGATTTCCACCTGGTGAAAGACGGGAACCTAGAGCCTAATCGTTGTGAGAACCCTGCGAGCGTTGACTCGGAGTTATCTCTGCGCTTCTTGGATGAGCGCAAACTGAAGCTGAAGTCGCCGTCGCTAAAGAATCCTAGATCATAGTCGCCTACTCGGCTCTGAGTGTAGAAATTTGACGTGCTCTGTACCAGATCGGCATCCCTGTGGATGCACGGTTCATCGCCTATAAATGAATTTGTCAGAACCGAAGGTAATGGAACTTGAAGCGAGTAAAACATACATAAACAGTGATACAACTCAGACGCATTGTCATCATCGAAATCATCATAGTCAGAATCCGAGTCTTCGCATTCTACGGGTTCTTCTTTCACGTCCGGTAATACGCGTTTGCTCGAGTTCTGCGCCGTTTGCGTTTGCGTTGGTGGTGAAGGGCTCTCGGAGCTTGCTACCGTTGCAAGATCGAAGGACGACATAGAGCTCGAATAGCGCAGATGACCGCGTGCTGAAAACGTAGGCGTCACTGGCGATGTCGCGTCGGATGAGAAAGAGTCGGTAGTGTAAAAGTTATACGGCACGTCCACCTCTATCTCACGCTGGGCTGCTTCCTCCTCTTCCCTTTTTCGTCTCTCCTCCACTAATAATGGTAGATGTAAAGGTCGCAATTTAGGAGACATCTTGTGAAAATCAGCACGGCCGCACCGACCACAAAATTGTCTGAATAGGAGCCCAGTTTGTTGCAATGATTGAGGGGGGAAACTTTACGTAGTCGCGGTATCGTCGTCGGTATATGTAAGTTGGCAGCGTTGCTTGGTGGGGTGATGATACGTCAGGATAAATACAACATCCAGTATTCTTGGCAGCGCTACAACGGGGAATAGATTGCCGTTCGGCGAACGGAAAGGGGAGTAAAAAAAAGCTTCGTCTCTTGCTTCGTCTCTTGCTTCGTCTCTTCTTTCGGTCCTAATAAACCACCTTGGCGTCTTATAAAAAGATAAAAACCTAGCAGCAAGACGACTCGGGTTTATGCTAGTATCTAAACCGCGTGACGGATATTTCTGGATAAAAAAAAAGGATACCCAATGGCTCAGAAGTATATACGTGTACCAGTGGACGCTTTGCTTTGCCCTATCGATGGTCGGGTAGTCACACTGGTCCACGTGTTCTGGGCACTGTAGCTTGGGTGTAGCTTGGGGTAGTTGAATATTCGTGGGGTCGTAGTCAGGCTGCTGTGCTGTCTCGAGAACGTATACCGCTTCGCCAATCAACTAGGCAGTATCACGCTGATACTGACACACAATCCCCTGGCCTTCCAAAAGGTCGTCCTCTCTGCACCTTGACAAAATTGATGAGTGTGCGAGTAGCGTACGACATAAGCCAATGAGTCTAGACGAGCAAGGCGTTGCAATGATATATCGTGCGAGTCCAAGTCGACCGTTATTATTCCCCAGGATCTCAGGTCAGACAGGGTCAGCTTGCTTATTGGCAGTGCCTAGGCGTCACGGTTGTATTGTGCGAGGGTGGGTAGGAGTGAAAAGGAGAAAATCTGTATGCATAGAGGTTAGGGAAAAGGTCGTCTTTTTTTTTTCTTCTGTTTTGGCTTGAGCTGGGAAGACTGCAGCAGGGTGCACTAGTTGGCTGGTGAGCATGGGAAAAACGGGATCGAGCGGGTGGCTTTACCTTAGCCCATATTTTCCCCCTTCGAACCTGGATGTTATGGACGGGCAGACGGGGTCCACTGTCGACTGAGGCCGGCCCTACCGCCCCGCCGTCTTAAACTCTTTGACATCTTGCAGTCTTCCGTGGAATCATGAGCTTTCCCTTTTTCTCAAATCCTTGTAATCTTAGCTTGCTTAGGAGCCCGACCAACTGGGATGACACCTCGACGGCCCAGGCTGCTTATGGGTTAAGCTTAACAGCAGGGGTCCGGGGAGCGCTTCCAGCAAGCTACTGGTCCGCTCGGGGGCAGTGGACTGTAGCCAAGAGAGAAGAGGGTCTCTCTGGCGGCGGCCGTGTACTTTGTACTATGAGGTATCCTAACAATTTTGCATCTGGTCTAAGTGCATTAGGTATCGCGCAATACGTACCTAGGCGTAGCGACCCACAATGGAACAATTCTTTGCCAGCCAGCCCGGCCGGCCCAGAGACAACGATCCTTCTACCGGCGCTCTAGGTACCTCAGTCTTCTCCACCGCTTCAAAGGCTGAGTCCCTACATTTCCCTCCCTTGTACGCTCGAAACGAACCTAAGCAAGATAGATAATAGGAGACACGCACCTACGCAGACGCAACACTAACTACCTACCTAAGTACAAAGGAGGTTGGGTGAGGGAAGGTTTGCACTTGTAGTCTACGTGCAAACATCGTGTGAAAGCCCAACAATTGTTGATTGGGCATAGCTAATTCCATCTACGCATCTCGGACCTTGAAAGCAGGTACAGCAGTACATTCGCTAAAGGGCTACGCAAACCCGAGAGCTGTCATAACTACAGAGCCTTGACGCAATTATGATCATAGAAAACCGATACTTTGTAGATACCTAGTGCACGCAATTATGGCATATACTTGCTGGTTAGTAACAAATACCTTTCAGATTTGTATATGCCTAGTACATATTAGTTGTGTATCATGTACACCCATACCTTCATACGTATACGCACTTTTCCTTTCTTGGGTGCCGACGGGGCCGGCTTCGATTCCTGGTGGCCACGCCGTGCACGCATATATAATTACCTAGTTGAGCTAAGACAAGGATAATTCAACCTCTATCGGATTGCAACCCTCTCGCGCCGTCGAATTGGGCTTCAAAGCGCAAACTTAGTGGGGATCTATGGAACGAAAACCATAAGAGCACAGTGCGCCCATAATCATCGCCATAGAGTAAGAACGAATAGATACACCCAAGAGCAAGCATTCTTAGAGAAGCGCTAAGGTACTAACGTATTATTAATACTGTGATTATGGTCCGTAATTCGGACTGGGATATGATGGAGGCAGGTATTTGACTCAGGAGCCCAGAAAAAAAGATTTATGTAGACGACTGTCGCAGTGAGACAAGTTCCCAGTCGTATTACTAGCAATATCTTACGCAGCAGCGTTATATCTACGCGCAGAATATGATGGCTTCACAATGCGCCCAATATAACAGATAATCCTGTTTACCATACGAAGGAATTGGCAAGCCAGTTCAATGAGACAAAGACAAGGAAACTATCGGGAAAATAGAGAAAAACACGATTCTTCAGTCTCTTGGTCTCAGATCGAATTTCTTCGCGCTTCGTATACGCCGACGACTAATATGTGAAGTCCGGACTCGGTAAGCTAACTCACAGTACCTAAGAGATGTTTCGTCGGGGAGCGAATAAGCAACAGCCCGGGGTGACATCGGCTGGCGAATCTATTACCAGCTATTATTCAACTGCCGAAGAGAAACGCGCTTGACTGGAATGAAAAGTCGCGTTGTTTTTGCTAAGCGCAGCGTGACGCGGTGAGACGGGCAAAAAGGATCAGATGCAGCACCAGTGTATTCGAATTTCCTATTTCTTCGTAGACCGATCCAGCACTGCTATGCAGTTGGACAGGAAGACAGGATCAAACGCTAGTAGTTAGTTAGGTAGTTAGTGATGCTATCGGGGATATGGGTGAAAAGCAGAACTTGGTGACCGCCCTCTCCGCCTTTTGACCGACGCCCAAACTATGACACATGAGATAATGTACGCCCACGCCTACATACAGTATCTACATGTTCTTGTACATAGTAAACACCATACTGTATTTTTTTAACTAGCGGATTAGGTACGCTTTTATGTAACTGTAACTCATTCGTAGACCTTAAATCAACTTGGCTTTTTTTCGTTTGACTGTGCAACACAAACACAAGACAGAGACACAAACCAACCATAGTACCTTCTTACCATTAACATACCTATAGGTCGTCTCTAGTCCAATCTTTGGGCTTTGCTGAGCACGTCTTCTACTAGTATATGGCCAACAAATATCTATATATAAGAGAGTAACTCAGTGCCTTAGACCTCGGGCTGCCTACGTGCCGTCGATATACTCTATCTCAGTCAAGCCACAGGCTGATTTTAGAGCCCATCTTTCCGGCCGCAGTTGGCATATCCTTAGATGTTTCGTCCCGCCAACTGTCGATACCCTCCCGCTACGTCTTAACTAGATTGATCATTCATAAAAGAGCAAGTCGAGGCGGGGTACCCTATCACTACTATGTATGGGTTGTGTAATGGTCTTGTATTCTGTCTTACTTCGTCCCTTCCGCCTTTCCAACCACCTACCTAGGCCTGCACACCTAAGGTAAGGTAGGTATTGTACCTACTCATGTCGTAATCAGTTGTTTAAAGCTTGTTCTAAGCTATACATCACCAATGGGAGGACCTTTAGATATGCCAAGCCAACCGCTATCTATCTTATAGTATGATTGAAGTGGTGTATGTGAAATTCAAGGTTATGTGTTGTCGAAATTGGTATCAAGATTCGTACAGCAGCCTATATTCACACAATACACTTACACAGTGTTACTAGCTATAAGCTCTGATTAGTCGCGCTATTCTCTTGTTCATCCACGGTCAATCAAATTAATTTGGCGAGTTCGTCCATTTACAAGCATCTTCTCGTTGTCGGATATCTGAGCCTAACAGACCAAGGGAGCATCTTGCCTTGTGGTATGTAATGCAAAGACCTGTCGTGTTCAATCTGGTGGAAAGTCTCTAGGGCTTCCTAGGTTATCGGTATTGGTGGAATCAAGCTCAACTCTTGTCAGACGTGCTACGAATAATGACAGTCGTGATATTATCCGCTGATCGTCACTTTGCTCACTTAAGAACTATTATGCAAGCCTTTTTAACTAATATGGGAACAATCCGCGAACCCGCAGCATACCTCACTTCCCTGGCAACAATCCCGTAGTGCATCTAAGTTTAACAGAATGGTTTATTGGGGTACAGACCTACTATACAAATCGATATGTCACTTTCTACCTCTTGTAATATAGATCGGTCATTTTTAAGAAAAGCATCAGTAGGACCGAAAAAATAATTTAGTAACTAGGTACCTACGTAAGTTAGGGGCCACTATTCCTTAGCAGCAAAGAAGGAGTCGTTGATGCTAAAGATTACCTAGGCGTTGGGCGGTACATACCAACAACTCTTTGAAAGTTAAGACGGCTCTTCATGTTGATGCCGATCGCCTAAGCAACATAATACATACCTAAGGTAGCCTATCCGTACGGTCTGCCGCTTGCTCGTACCTTGCATTAGCCTAGTTCAGATAAGGTTACAATAGGTGGACAAAAAAATTGCACACTTTATTATTATACCAATTACGGCACAATTAATATTAAAAAATTAATATTACAATTTTATTATTATTTTATATTTTATAATAAAATAAAAAAAAAAAAAAAAGTAATTATAAAAATAATAATATATATAAAAATAAATATAAAATAAATATTTAATAATTATAATATAATTATTTAATATATAATTAAATCCATATATAAACTATTATTACCCCCCCTTTGTAAAAAAAGTTTACCTTAAATCTTTAATTTATTAATATAATTATTTTTAATATTATTAATATATTTAAATTTTTTTTTTAAATTTAATAAAATTATTATTAAAATATAAAAAATTAATTTAATTTTTTTATATTATAAATAACTATTCCTTTAAATAAATAAGTAATTTAACTATTTATAAATTATTATAATAAAAATTTTTTAATTTTATAATTATATTTTTAAAATTTTTAATTAAATATTATATTATATTCATTTTTTAATTAATTTATTATATTTAATATTAAAATTTATAATAATATAATTAAAAAAATAAAACCTTTTTTACTTACCATTCCTTTTTTTAATTTCTAAATATAATTATTTTATTATTTAATTATATAACTTTTTAACTTAATAATAAATTATTTAAATACTTTTACAAATAATTTAAATAAAATTATTTAAATATTTAAACATTAAATTTAAATTTTAATTATTATATATTGTTTTTTTTTATTTAATAATTTTATAATATTATTAAATTAAAAAAAAATCCAATTTATTTAAAAAATAATTAATTTATTAATTTTAATAATTTTTTATAATAAATATATAATTATTTATTTTAAAATTAAAAATTTAATAATATTTATTTTTTTTTATTATTATTTATATTTATTTTTTAATTATAGTTATTTTAATTATATTAAAAAATTTTTTTAATATTTTTATATAATTTTACATTTTATTTTTTATAAAGTATTTTTTAATTAAAACTTTAAATAAATTTATTTTTTTATTCTAATTATAAGTGTAAAGTATTAAAAAACTTATTTTAATTTTATATAAAAATAATTTTATAGTTTTATAAAGAAAAATAACGTATATATAATTTATAATTAAAATAATCATTAATTAATTATTTTATAAATAATTAAGAAAAAGGTAAAAACGTTAATTAAATAATTTATTAATATTTTTAATAAATCTAATAATTTTATAATAATTAAAAATAATAAATTTCTATTTTATATTAAAAATCTTAAATATTTTATTAATAAATTTAATAATAAATTAAGGACTTTAATTATTAACTATAAATTAAAAAATTTTATATATTTAAAAAGATTTTTTATAATATATTTAAATAATTTATTTAATAATAATAATTTTTTTATATAAAATAAATTAAATTTTCTTATTTAAATAATTAATAAACATTAATATATAATTTTTATTATATTTATTATAAAGTATTTCCTTAAAATTTATAACTAAATATTACCATAATTAATTAAATATTAATAAAAAATATATAAAATCAAATATTTTATTAATAAAAACTTTAATTAATTAATATTTTAAATAATTAATTATATATATATCCATATCTTTAATTAATTTTA
>MU284266.1:0-32686 GCA_022478815.1 Daldinia bambusicola
CTGGTACGCTAGCTTAATTACTGCCCGATTCCTTAATTAAAGCGCAGCACCCCTTTGGGGTGCGCCGTCGAGTTTACGTAGACAGCACTAGTAATTGTATTGGTAGGTATAATTAGGTACTACCTAAGGTATGTAACTAAGAACACATATAGTATAGGTTGAAAGGTACCCAAGGTACTCATTCTTAAGTCATCTACCGGATCTATCTACGCTATCCACTCCGGATACCCGCTGTGGGTCGTTATCAACTCCATGTGCCGCCGAATCCATCGCTTAATGCGGCCTTCTGTGATATTCAACCGCTCAAACTGATGGACCTATCTAGGGATATCACAAATGTAGGAGGTTCATGGTTAGTCAGAGGCAGTATGCCAATATGATGTTGAATAATATTCACTAAAATTTATAAAAAGAAGTACCTAATACGTGTAGCAATAGCAACAGTGGCAATTGTGGCTTATATTGACTGCTACAGTACCTATACCCCATTGTATTTCGCATGTGTCAGGCACCTAAATCGAACTTCTACAGGGTCCCTGGACTTTAGATCCGGGTCTTACCTCGGTGAGCTTCCCGATGCAGAAACCTCATTGGGCAGGTTTCTATTCGAGGGAATACGATCCCGTCACCACTATAAACATTAGGACGCTCCTGCCCTACGTATCCGTTTTATAATAAGCCATGTCTTGACCAATCAATGATTATATTAGGTAGTTTATACGATCTTGCTTACGTAGCTCCCAGCTCTCAGCTCTCAGCTCCCAGCTCCCAGTTCCCTCGTAACTGTATACAAAAGCTATTCTCACTTCACCTCATAACAACGTAGACCTTAGAACCATCAACTATTACTAGTATACGATAGACGTATAAGAAAATTCATCTAGTTACATCTCGTAAATTCTAATTACTCTTCACCGCCACCCACCATCCCAAAATGGGAGATATCAACATCGTCGAGGGCACCTTCGAGGTCGACGGCGTAACCTTGCACACCAAGTCCTGGCTTGTAAGTACCTAGTAATATACACGTAATTTATAAACTAACACACACCACCCCCTTCAGCCCTCCGGCCCCCCAAAAGCAAAACTCGTCGCCGTCCACGGCTTCAGCGACCACATCGACCGGTACTACGATCTGTTCCCCAGCCTCGCGCGGCGGGGCGTCGCGGTCCTCGGCTTCGACCAGCGCGGCTGGGGCAAGAGCGTGCGGCGGCCCTCGGACCGCGGGCGCACGGGTCCCACGGCCACCGTGCTCGCGGACCTCGCGGCATTCATCCGTCAAAAGGCCCTACTAACCTCCTCCTCCTCCTCCTCCTCTTCTTCTTCTTCCCCTTCTTCCTCGGACCCTAACAGTAGTAGCGGCGGAAACGACGACGTCCCCGTGTTCGTCCTAGGCCACTCCATGGGCGGCGGCCAAGTCCTCGCGCTCGCGAGCACGCCGGCGTACGACGACGTCGCGGCCCGCGTGCGCGGGTGGATCCTCGAGGCGCCCTTCCTGGGCTTCGCGCCCGCCGTCCAGCCGCGCCGGATCACCGTCGTCTCGGGCCGCCTGGCCGCGCGCGTGGCGCCCAACCTCCCGCTCGCGCGCCCGGTTCCGCCCGAGCACCTGTGCCGCGACCCGGCCGTGCAGGCGAGCCTCGCCGCGGACCCGCTGCTGCACTACACCGGCACGCTGGAGGGGCTGGCCGGCATGATCGACCGCGCGGAGGGGCTGGCCTCCGGGAGGCTGAGGCTGCGGCCGCGCGTGCGCGCCGTGTTCCTCGCGCACGGGACCGGGGACATGGTTACGAGCTACGAGCGCGTGCGGGAGTGGTGGGAGGATCAGGGGAGCAAAGTCGAGGATGGCAAGTTCAAGTCGTACGAGGGGTGGGCGCATCAGTTACACGCCGACCCCGGGAAGGAGGAGTTTTATCAAGACGTGGGGGATTGGATATTGGAGAGAGCCGGTGGTGGTGGTAGTGATGAAGGTGGGAGACCGGAGGCTAAGTTGTGATGATGATGATGATGATGAAGTAGATAGATACCTAGAGTAAAAAAGGGGGAAGGGGTTGAAAATAGGGGTTGGGGGTTGGTGGCGAAGACCAATTACAGGTCGTCGTGATGGTCTAGTGTTACGTTGCACGACCGAAAAAAAGTACATATGCATCAGGGCGTATGGGCGCACTGGGTTCTCTCGTTCCCTGGGATATAAGTATAGATACCTACCTTTCGTTCATCTATAGAAACCGAGCATTGCCAGTAAGCTAATTGCCTCCTCTATATCTCATACATATTCATCATGCTGTTAAGCTTTCCTCACCGTAGCTGGTTTCAACCAAGGAAAACTGTCAAAGAATATCGGCAGTAATATCACGACAAATATTAACGGTGCCCTCTACTCAATAGTTTACAACTCAAACTAAATGCGTGCAAGTTCAAATCTAAGCATCTGCTTTTTTTAAAAAAAATTATGCTTCTTTTCTTGCCCCCTTTCCAAAATGTTAAAGACCCCGTTCCTGCGGGCCAAATTATCACCATCTCCTTAGTATGACAAAGACCAGCTGTAAATAACAATGAGCCCAGACGTGGCATAACACTCATATTCTCGTCATATTAAGCCATCTATTAGAGTCCATAAGTGTATCATTACGAAACTAGGACTCTTAACCTGCCTAATCACCGCGTGCATCTCTCCTCCGGCGGACGCCATTCTAGTCCAATCCTCTCGAAAACCCGCTTCTCCGCCGTGAGCATATCGGGGGCTGGGCCACTTGCGTCGCTCTCAAGGTCTACCCAGCTCCCGTCTGTCCGACTCCGCGCACCGCTACTATCGAACTTGAGAGTCTTCACATGCTTGCAATATCTCCGCAAATCTCGCTGGAAAGTTGTGCCCCCCGTCCAGCCAATCACGGCACACCCGGCCGTCTTCCAGGGGCTGATAATTATGTCGACTCTCCGATGGGGATTCGGGTTCTTGGCTGATGCGGTCTTGTCCCAGTGAGGATCTTGCCATACGACTAGGGCTTTATCCAGAGTATCGAAGCCAGAGCCCGCCTTACGGTTCTGTCCCTTCCATGCAACTGGTGTCTGCCCGCGCTCGCTATTCTTGGTACTCAGAATCAACGTGTGAGTTATATACTTGTCTTTCTCGAGGCTCTTAACCATATCAACGACAAAGTTATACGTAACGGCTGGGTCTGGGTGGCTAAGGACAACGTCAACATCTCCGCTCTCTTTTTTCCCTCTTCTATAACCTCCAACAATAACCATCTCAAAACCCTTGCGAACACTGTTGGCATGATTCAGTATAACTTGTCCTATTTCCTCGACTTCACGACGAGGTAATTTCTCCTGCAGCTCGTCGTAGTATTTAACACCAATCTGCTGGACACGACTTAGACTATCCCATCCGTGCTCAATTACGTCGTCGAGATCTCGCCATCCTTTCTTGTAAAACTCCCGAGCGGTAGTGTCTGCAACGCCCCATATGTTGTAGAATAGCTGAAGTACGGACATTTTCGGGTCCTTTTTCGCATCTTCAACCTCTTCCAGGTAGCCATTTGCCTTCCATTGTTGATAGAGTATGGCAATCTTGTCACTGCATCCTGGGAGCCTCCCTACTTCTAGAATTAAAGTAAGACACATATGTACATGTTATATTAGAGAGGCTTTCAAGCACTTACCAGCTGGATGCGAAATCAGATAGGGGTAGGCCGACAAGGAAGCAATGCTTGTAGAGTAGGCCCTGACACCTATCTTGTCACCTTCAAGAGTTCTAAGTGTCCGAATCTTTTCTAGTTCGTCGATAAAAGAGCTGTTGGGAGGATTTACAGGAGTTGGACGCTGGCAAGAGTATGTTGTATGTAGATAGTCCGGAATAGGTGGTAAGTACAAACGGCGCTCATGCTCCGACGTCGTTTCATGAATTAACTCGGGGCGCTTTACATGGGAAGATGTTCTAGAATGCTGCGAACTAGATGCGTAAGTCTGCGAAAGTCCTCTCGCTGCAGAACTGTCGTTTCTACCTTCTTGCCGAGCGCGCCTAAGAATATCATCAGGATCCGGCGGAGGTTTGCTGGGGATCTTTTGTATTCTGTGGCCTTGATATATCAAGTACTTATCTATCGGAAGAATGGAGTTCTGAGCCAAACAGTCCGTAAACCAGGATAATTTAACAACTTTGATAATAGAATTATCGTCTTCGTCCGTCGTACTTCCTGTACCGCGCTCTTCCCAACTGGCTCTGCTGAGAGTACTCGCATTGTCGTCAAAGATCTCACCTTTGGATGTTATCACCTGCTTATGACCACGTCCGGGTTTAGGAGAGGCTGAACTGTTAAGTTTTCTTTTCTTCGGTGGCGGAGAAGGATCATTCATATGTGTCTCCGGAGTAAGGGGGCGGGCCGAGGGTACGTTGATATCCTCAGTGAGAATGCTTCTGCGCCTCAGTTCGAATTTCGCCCTTTCTTTATTCGATATCTTGCCGAGTATGATGCTGGCCTCGTTAATATCGTGTGTTAAAGTAGGTATCTTACTTTCCAACTCTGGTAATTTGCCTGGTTCGATATGAGTTGGTAGCAGGTAGATAAGCGGGAAGTTGGGTTGGAAGTTAGGAGGCATTTTATTTGTCTTGCCTTAAGAATCGACCCTTTGGTCTCACTAGGCGTAGTAGCCTTCTGGTGCTATATAAGACATTTATGCATTTTTGACTGCATATTTTTATTTCATATAGTCCCTGCAATGATATTGGTGATGCCGAGGTGCCTACCTGAGATGCTTGTCTCTTAAGCAAATATTCCAATGGCAAGCTTATAAGTCAGATCAAAAGTTTATTGTGTTTAAGATAACTAGTGTATCCCCTGGTGAGATTGCTTTGTAAGACTCCCAGGGAGATTTAGAGGAACAGTCTAACGTGGGTCGGATTTGAGGAAACGTCATGATTTTGTGATTTTATTGATTATATTAGATATAGATGTAGATGTCAGGTACCTACGTAGTGTCTGTCGAGATCTGGTGTAGTGCTGAACAGAGGTAGTGTGACGTCACTAAAACAGTGCTGGAGTTTGATATGCCGAAGGTGTGTTAAGAGCCCTATGGTAGGTACCTAGGTCCTAAGAGGGTCATCGGGACAGGATAAAGATACCTTCCGATAAATCTAAAAACTTACGTAATACCCACTTGAGCTTGAGCGCAGGCAGGTGCTGGATGCCCACGCGCGCCAGTCAAACACCGGTAGCTAATATCCGCCAAAGCCAGACTTCAATAGATTTCAGTAAACTTCATTCAACCTTAACCAATCGCTCAGTCCTGTTCTAAAACCAGGACGCGACATCACTCACGACCATTAGGATTGACCAATTCGCATACCCAACCCTGTAAGGTGGGCTGGTTGGTAGATGGGTCGAGTTTAATTTTTAATTCAGCATGCGAACTTGTTGTAGCGGTCGTTTTGAGAAAACTATCTGACGACGGCTCATCGCACGGAACATCGCACATCGCACATCACACATCGCATATCGCATAAATACTGCCTCGCGCTTTGTCCAAGATATCCCACCGTATCCCACGATTTGTTATAAGTTTAACAGTTGTCAATAGCCGATAAATGATGGGCGATACATTTACCGTCTTTATTTGAGTAGCTTTGTCTGCTACTAAATCACTAATTCTACTTTTTTCTTTTCCCATCTTTCTCATCCTTCTCATCCTCCTCGTCCTCCTCGTCCTCAACCTTTTCTATTCTACCCATAGTCCAACCACGACTTTTCTACCTATCTTTAACTCCGATTATCCCCCCAACATTCCCTCATGATGGAGATGGTTCAGACCTTAGTACGCTCTGTCGTACGCGCTTTCTATACCAATCCCGAAGACCGTAGAATGATACTTATCATTGATGCACTGGTTCGCCATACCACTCTTCGCGACAACGACTTATCCTACTTGATGCACCTCAACACAAAGGATTTGCACAGAATATGTGGCAAGCTAAAGGAAGACCACCTATTGCAAATGTATGGCCACCTTTGCCGGCCCTAGTTTACTGTCTAAATATGTCTTGAACTAATTGCTGTCCTCATAGCCACTTGAGACCCGAGATCAGGGAAGGCAAAGACAAACCCCAGAATCGCATCTACTATTACATCGATTACCGTCAAGCCATTGACGCGATCAAGTATAGAACTTTCCTACTCGACAAGAAAGTCCAGGGCGAAGCTACCCCCCAGCAGGAGAAGAAGGAATACTTTTGTCCTCTCTGCAAGGCCGAATGGACTATGCTAGATGTTGTTGACAACAACGACCCCGTCCGAGGTTTCCTATGTCACCGTTGCAATACAGTTTTGGTCTTTGACCCCGATCGCGAGGCCGGTGGCCACGAGCTCTCCACGCGACTAAACAGTCAGATTAAATTCATCATCGAAGTCCTACCTAAGCTCGATGCCGTCAATATCCCCGATGTCGACTTCGAGACTTTACTATCTCAAGCCGCCCCCGTCTTCCGCGACGAAGCGAACAAGATCGCCCCTTCTGTCGTCGTCGAATCTCTTGCGAAACCGACTGCCGTCAGGGGTATGGCGAACACTGGTCCCCAGAGTATCGCGATCAGCATTACGGATACGGATGGTCCTACCGAGGCCGAGAAGGAAGCCGAACGCGCCCGCAAGGAGGAGGTTGCTCAGATGAACGCGCTGCCGGAGTGGCATACCCGCAGCACCGTCTCCGGTCTGTCGTTTGGAGGAGGTTCCAACTCGACCTCGGCAGTCAAGAAGGATGACACAGGCGATAAGAAGCCGGACGAATTAGTCGGCGACACCTCGCACGACCAGGCCATGGAGGAGCTATTTAAGAACTTACAGAGGTCGCAAGCCGAGGAAGCGAGACGAAAGGCCGAGCAAGAGGCCGAGGAGGAAGATGAAGACGTCGAGGAGAGCGAGGACGAAGAATTTGTGGAGATATCCGCCAACGTCAGCTCGACGGGCGACAAGCGCCCCGCGTCTAGTGGCCCCACGAGCGCTGCGGATACACCCGCATCAGAGGATAGACCTTCCAAGAAGGTCAAGCTGGAGGAACCGGCGAACGGAGGTGGTGGTGATAGCGAGGACGAGGATGACGTACAATTTGAGGACGTCTAAATGGAGCTAATAAAATTTCATGCGCGTGTGTGTGTGTGTATGTTTGGTTTGCAGGCATCAGGGTCGAAGGAAAAGGGGGGGTAACGAGAAGCATAACGGGGGGGGGCGCTCGCAATTACGATACCATAAATAGGTATATATTCACAGGAAGGCATAGCGTTCTGTATGATTTTGGTTCCTAGTTTTGACTTCCGCTAAATTACATACATCGGGCAAGGCGTCCAAAAAAATGAAAAAGAAATGGATAATAAATATTTTGCATTCGGATCTTTGGAATAGGCTAGGTGTAGACGCGAAATGAGAAAAAACAGCATAAGCAATGTTGTATATGACACGATACATATCTACACTGTCCGAAGGAGGAATACGTATAAATACAAATAGGGCGTCTCTGTTTTTAAAAGCTCGTCAAAAGGTACCTACAGGTAAGAACCTTGTATCTTTCAACGTAATAATGGTTTCGGCAAAGCCCCTACTTAAGCTAAAGTAGGTATAATTCGAGACTTGCTCCCTCCATCCTATGCTTAAAAGAACCACCACTCATTACCAAGTCATTCGTGAACCCGTCCCTCGTGACATGCTCCATCCCCCTCTCTAGAAATATATCTCTCTTTCTTGTAGGTCTAACCTAGATCTTACACATATTTACGCAGCTGAGAAGAATAAGTTAGTACGACGTTGGCCATAAATACGTGTTGGGGATATAAGGGGGAGAAGATGAAAAACAAGAAAAGAAAAAATGAACTTACATCTAGAGTCAGCGTCCTCGAGCTATTTACCTCCTGGTCCCTATATACGCCGACCAGGCTCTCACTATCCTGGAAGAGGCCGGTCTTGAGACTGATGACGATGAACTGCATTCCCGGGCCGGCGTGCTCGCGGATGTAGTTCTTGATCTTGTCGACGTTGGCGTTGTCGAGGGCGGCGTCGACCTCGTCGAGCACGAAGAAGGGGGAGGGCTGGTAGGAGTGGATGGCGAAGAGCAGGGCCAGGGCGGCCATGGTCTTTTCACCGCCGGACAAGTGCTCCATGTCACGGAAACGCTTGAGGGGCGGCATAGCGTGGTACTTGATGCCCGAGAGGTACGGCCGGTCCGTGTCTTCTTCGATGTCTAGGTAGGCCTGTCCGCCGAGAGGGTACTGGTCCGACCGAGTGAGATCCTTGTAGACATGCTCGATCTGCTCCCGGATGTGTACGAATGCCTTGTTGAACAGCTCGAAGCGCTTGGCCTTGACCTCATCGAAAGCGTCCTTGGCAGCTTCGTATGCTGCCTTCGATTCGTTGTAGTCCCGTTCTGTGGCCTTCAGTCGCGCTTCGACTACTTCTAGCCGTTCTATCGCTCGCATGTTGGGGTTTAGCTTTTCCAACTCTGCGGTAAGAGATGAGATCTTATCTTGTAGCCTCTCTTCTATACTCTCGTCGTCGGGCTGTCTCCAGTTAGCTTCTATACTTGGTAAACTTTTAACTTAGTAACTCACGTTCTTCAGATCATCATCTAACTGGTCGAAATCAACCTCGATGCCGTAGTCATCCATTGCATTATCCATCATATCGGCATCATCGCCATCGTCCACATCCATGGCGTCGGGGTCTTGGTGCAAAAGATTATCCTCGTTTGGAAGATTGTCAAGTGAGCCCGAAATTAGGGGGATATTGATTTGTTCCAGTCGACATCGTCTCAATAGAGCAAATTTGCCAGCACTATTCTTCTGGACCTCCGTCTCTAAAGCACTGATTGCTTTTTGTCTGCTCTCGATATCCTTACTTCTCTTTTGTACTTCCGCCTTGGCTGTATTAACTTTCTCGGTACGTTTCGCAAGCTCGTCTTTGTACTCATCCAGCTGCTCTTGTAGAGCCGCAAGATTGTCCTGGTCGTTTGTCATCGCTTCCTCGATGGCCTTCTTCTCCGCTCGATAGGACTCGATATCCTCGGATAACCGCTTAAGGCGAGCCTCAAGGTCCTGAAGTCTACCCTCCGTCTCTTTGTGCCTCGACATCTCCCAGCTCTTGTTGCTCTCCAGTCTTGATCTTTGGAGGTCAAACTGCGTGCGCTTCTCGTGAGCCTCTTGCTCAAGACTACCTTGTTGTGCTTCGTACGCTCGTATGTCAGAATAGCCGAGTCGTTTACAGAAATCAGCGAATATCTTGTCTTCAACCTCGGCTATTGCAGCTTTGAACTTCTCAACGGACGCTCGAGTCTTCTGTAATTTGTTATCTTCTTCCTTGAACTTGGGCTGCCATTCCTTAAGTTGGCGTTTCACATGTTCCAGCTCCTTTTTCTTGCTGGCAAGGTTTTGGTTGAAAGCAGTCAGTTCGCTATTGGCAAATGCCAAACGCTGATCAAGCCCCGCGAGTTCATTCTGCAAAGATTCCTCCGCCACGCCACGTCGATCAGCCCTGGGTATCTTCTCGATTTCATCTCGGAATTTATCTGCCATCTTCTGCAGATTTTGCACGTCATGTTCTTCGAAGCGCCGTTTTCCCTTAGAATCCGGGCCTCGTCCACCAGTCATTAAACCTGCCTTATGAATTACAAATCCTTCCAATGTGACAGCCTTGACTGGAATTCTCCGTTCGTAGCAAACGTGCTTGGCGATATCTAGCGTATCGCAAACAATCGAGCCACCGCATGCATAAGACATGGCACGCTCAAGGGAGGAGTCGAAATCAATGGCATCAATGGTTAAGCGAGCACCAGAAATACCTTTAACAGCCGTATTCACCGCGCTGACCTTGATATTGTCTAATGGGATAAAAGTCATGGGCGCGAAACGCTGATCTTTCAAATATTGCACACACTCGACACCAGTTTTCTCGCTGTCTACAATGACAGAGTCGAAATCGCGCCCAAGTGCAGTAATGACAGCTTCGTCAAACTTCTTTTGCTTCGGTTTGCAAAGCTCGCCGACCCTCCCCTTCACTCCTGGGTAGATACGCTTCAGAGAGGTGACCATCTCCTTGAGCCGCGCTTCCTTGTCATTTTGGCGCCTTCCATCGTCTGCGTCTAATAATTTCTTCAAGACTTCCTGAAGCTTCTCGTCAAGTTCTGTCCGTCTCTGGTTGGTCCTAACTCTTTCTGACTGGATCTGGTTAAACTCCTTCTTCTTAGCGTCCATCTCGCTTGAGAGCTGCTTCACAGTAGCTTCGGTGGTGCGTTTTCGCTCCTGGATAGCCGCTAATTCAGTTTCCAGCTTCTCAACAGCAGCTTGATAGCCATCGACCTTGCCCTTCAGGCTATTTACAGTGACCTCGTCTGTTTTTAGCTGTCGATTGAGGTTCTCCAGCTTGGCCTGATTCTCCGAAGTCTTGTTTAAAGCCTGCGCCCTAAGAGAGTTATATTCCTTCCGGTCGGCTTCGCTCAGCTCCTTTCCTTGCTTCTTCATCGTCTCTTTCCACTGATCTTCGAATTGCTTCTGTGCCTTTTGAACCGTGGCCAAATCCTTCTCGATCTTGGCGATCAATTTGCGCTGCTCGTCGCGTTCTTTCCTGATGCCCTCCATCTTGTTTCGCATCGATTCGGCCTGGGAAGTTGTCTGTTGCACCTTTTCTTCTATCGGAACGAGGCTGTTTTCCTTCTCCTCGATCTCCTTTTCCTGCCGCTTAATTTGTCGCTCTACCCTATGAACCTCCTTTGCGGCATCCGCCTGCTCCTTACGAGCAGCTTCGAGCTTCCTTTCGAATGATTCGACGTTGCGTCGGAACTCCTTGAGATTTTCTTGATGATCCTGGATCTTAGCACTAGAATCATCCATAACCTGCTGAAAATGATATAGTTTCCAGAGGATGTGAGTAACAATAGCAGCATCACGCTCCTCCGTTTTCTTCTCAAAGTTCTCAGCTTCCCGTTTTTGCTCTTGGTACTGTTTAATTTCAGAGTTAATACCACGTCGTCTCTGAAGCTGGAAGTTAGAATTTTCGGCGGCCTGGTCTGCTTCGCTTTGGAGTCTCTCGTATTCGGCCTTGTATTCCAAACTGCCTGAAATCTGCTCGATTAAACGAGTCAAGTCTTGAGGGGACTGAGCCGCGATTGCTTCAACATCACCCTGAAAAACGAGGAAGTTTCGGGCTTTGATAAGAATATTCTCAGCTTCGAGGGCCTCGTTATACTGCTGAGCCGTGACGACGCGGTCGTTGATGCGGTATTCGCTTGATCCCTGGTTCGTAATGCTACGCTTCCATCGCTGCTCATCGCCGGCATCATCCTCGTATACAGCCATAACCCAAGCAGTTTTGGGGTCACTACGGTTCGGCTTATCATCGTCATCGCCATTAACATGACCGTTAGTATGTCCATTCGTAGTGGGCTCGGCGGCCGAACCGTCATCGTTGATCTTGGACGTCTTAAGAACTCGGCCACGATATACTAAATCTTTCAGGTGGGCGGAACGTAGATGCGACGATTTGATGCCCAGGACGAAGGAGATAGCATCCATACTAAAAGATCCGAGTTAATATACAATGCGCAAATACAGGTGATAAAATGGAACGGGGTAGGACGTACGAATTAGATTTTCCTGATCCATTTGGGCCGATAATGGAGGTGAAATACGAATCGCCAAAGAGGAGGGTATGATGGCCCTTATAGGACTTAAAATCTTTATGATGTTAGCAACATCGCATAGTCAAGGTTCTTGATGATATGGTGATATAATAACATAATTATACGTACTGAATAGCTCAAGACGAATTAGTTTACCCATCTTGGCGTAATTATCAAAAATAGTTATCTCAAATATGTGGTGGGTTGGTGTCGGTTAGATGAGGACGCGACGCGAGGCAGTATGCGAAAAAGGATCCAGCGTCGCTAAGCGGCCTTGGATCCGATTGCGATTTCAGTTATGGCATTTCAATAAAAAACTGGACACCCCGGCGCATTGAAGGTATTGGCAAACGCACCCCGGGATGCAAGAAATAATTACTATGTACGTGGGTAGATAAGTTTAGTATTAGGTAGGTAGTAGGTAGAGAGAGGTAGGTATCACCATAATGCCCATACTTTTTCCACGCTTTCGCTTTTCGCTTTAGCTTTAGCTCTGGCGGGAACTACGAGACGCGACTGTACATCGGTACGAACGCGGGCACTTTTTTTTTTCTTTACGACTTCTGATTGGAACTTCCAATGGAACTGGGATTAGGTAGTGTACATGAACATGTACCTAATTGTTAGCGGCGCATGGGCCAAACACTTGTGTAACAGTCAGAGCGATACAGCTGACAGACAAGTGCTAGCCGGACGGTAGACCAATCCACCAACCAACTTGCGCCTTGAATTTATACATACCTCGTACCTACACACCTAGGTCGTTTCCATCTGTCTATCCTTCTAACCTTTATAGAACGAACAAGTTATAGAACGAACAAGTTCAACTTACCTTAGGTACCTAAGGTAGCCACCGAAAAGAGCTAAGGGACTTGGGTCATCATGTTTCCTATTGAATCTTGCTAACATAGGTACCTAAGGTAACCGTACCTGAGATGATTTAGTATGATGTATTTAGCTCTTTAAATACATTGGTTACCTAGGAATAGGCGTGGTATAAGTAGTATAGGAACTATAAACGCCCAATGTCGTCATCGTCATACCTGCCCTCTCAGGGTCTTATTAGCTATCATCGATTTATCATATCAAGTTTGACTCAGTCCATTTCTTGATTCTCCCCCTTCACTGTTCGTCGCTTTTCGTGAATGGCACAAAGACGATTGCAATACATACCATAACCCCCCCAGCAAGGCTAGCTGTTGTCCTCTACTAATCGAACACGAATCAAAAGAGGATTCGGTTCTAACTCTGAAACCATTCGTCCGGGGGATTTAAATGCATGCCCTCAATTACTTACACACACTACACATAAGATATATAAATCGATGATGACCAGCTTCGTCCTTCGGCTCTCCCTAGCTTATTAACTTAGAGTCGCATGCATTCTGCGGTGGTCACAATTTTGGAGATCTCACAGGACACAGGAATAAATACAAAGCTTCTTAGTTTTCGTCCAACCACAACTCGCGCTCGAGACACGACCTTCAGCGAAAGCCACTTACAGGATTAGAATTTCGATATTTCCGCCCACCTACTTTTTTATACTTTTCCTATCTTTGACGGACCGCATCTTACATCAATTCTAGATTACAGGGTCCCCCCCTAGGACAGGCCTTTCTTTCGCTCATCACAAGCTTCTACATAGTAGAGAGTCGCACAATCTCACCGCGTGTCTATGACCTACCAAAAATCACATGCGCCCACTATCTGCCTATCCTCGCTTCCATCATCTCTTTTCCCTCTAGCTTCAACCCGCTGTCGGGCGCTGTCGGTTCCTTATTTAATTGGACCGGATCCTAACATCGCATCCACTCGGGACGCACAAACGGACCAGACGAAGCTGTGTCTTCTCTAGAACAGCGAGAGAATAACAATAAGTATAATAATAGCAAAAGATAGTCACCTGCTCTTATTGTAAGTACCTAATGCATTCATTATTCCTCTCCTGGATCAATCCCTATTACTCATTCAGAGATGGCTGACATACTAATTCTAAGAGGAGCTGAGGCTCTTCGAAGAGTGTCATTTCGTAACGATATCCAACGATTTCCAATTCGCACTCTAGCAGAAATGGCCGATCCCAGCAGTTTGACGCCCTCCAAGTCGGAGGGCACACATACCGACGACGAGGTCGCTTTAACTCCCGACGATACAACTCCATCTCCATCTCTAACCTCTTCGCCTCACCAGCAACCCGTGGTCGATCCACACAAAGTAGACGATGCTTCTAACAGCCCTCGAATATCGAGGAACCCTTCCTTCTCGGGAAGCAGTTCCTATCATGAAGATTGGGACTCGTATCCCCCTCTGGACAGGTTAACGATCCTAGACCTTCTCGACAACTTTGCTCTACCACAGCAGTTAGAGAAGCTGCAAAAAGGGATATCAGCGCAAACAGAGAAGGTCCGTAAATCTCAAGCCGCTCTTAAGAATAGAGGCCAGGTGGCCAAGGAACGCATGGTCGAGGAGTGGCGGCGTAGGGTGCCCTCAGCGGATGAACAGTTGGTCAGGTACAGAAAGCGGATGAAGCAGAATGTGGAGAAACTCGGCCGGCAATGGAACGATACCAAGGTTATTACGATGCGCGAGAAGGTCTCGTTTATCGGTGGTGTTATGAACATTTTCATCAGTGGTTACTTGTTGGGTGCTTTCCCCGAGTATTTCCACATCTGGTACACGGTCCAGCTCATCTACTACATGCCCATCCGCTTTTATACTTACAGGAAACGCGGCTATCATTACTTCTTAGCCGACCTGTGTTACTTCGTCAACTTACTACTCTTCCTCAGTCTCTGGGTCTTCCCGGCTTCGAAGAGACTGTTTATTGCCGCGTACTGCCTGGCTTTCGGAAACAACGCCGTGGCAATTATAATGTGGCGTAATTCGCTCGTGTTCCACGACTTCGACAAGGTCACATCCCTGTTCATACATATCATGCCCTGCGTCACGCTTCATTGCATGGCTCACCTCTTCTCGCCAGAGGATCAACGCGAACGATTCCCCGCGCTCTGGACCATTAAGACCTCCCCGCCAGGCTCTCCAACCGCTTACGGTAATCTCGTATCGATGCTCGCCTGGTCCACGATCCCATATGTTTTCTGGCAGCTCAGCTATTACTTCTTCATTACGGTTCGCCGGCGTGAAAAGATCGCAGCCGGTCGCCCGACCTCTTTTACCTGGCTGCGCCGCTCGTACTCCAAGACTTGGATCGGCAAGATAGTGCTCTCGTTGCCGGAAACCCTGCAAGAGTTTGCCTTCATGCTAATCCAGTACTTATACGCCGTGCTGACCATGCTGCCCTGTCCCCTGTGGTTTTACAGTCGCTGGGCCTCGGCAGCGTTCCTTATCATCGTCTTCGTATGGAGCGTATATAACGGTTCCACTTTCTACATCGACGTTTTCGGCAAACGTTTCCAGAAGGAGCTCGAGACCATGAAGGCTGAGGTTGCTAAGTGGCATAGCAGTCCCGATGTGCTCGGGTCTCCGTCGATGGCCCCCACCCCCGCGGTAGAGGCAGAACACAAGCTCGGCGCGACCGATACCGAAGAAGGCGCCGATGCGGCTGTCCAGGTCCAGGACCCTGCTAGCGGCCGGCGTTTAAGCGTTGATGAGATCCCGTTGCTACATGAAGAGAGCACAGCCAAAAACGGCGAATCTCTCAAGAGTGACTCGGTGGCCAGTGGTATCGACGAGCGTATCAACGATACGGTGCGGGAAAGGAAACCCGTCGAAACAGTCTCATAACGGGATGGTGGAATCATTACTATTGGATATAATAATACCCACAATAACTTTTCTTCGAGCGATTCTTAAGATATCAGAGATAACCAACTAGATGGCTTCGAGTTCCACGAGCCAGCGGAATTAATTGGTTAGATCCCCCCCCCTCCCCCCATTTCCTTAGCCCGGAACTACCTGTAGCGTCGTCTACTCTTTCTAGTCCGCTCGAAGTCTGGACGATATCTCTCGTCTTACTTTACATCTTCGATTTCACGATACTTTCTTACGTGCCCACGTCGTTCATGCTTCCTCAACTCTTTCTCTCGGGATTCGAAGGTCTTGTGCTAGAAAGTTACCTAGTCAGGTCAGTTAGCTAGGTACATCTTAGAAGACTGATAATTCAAGAGAGTCACATCTTAATACCCTTCCCCTCTTCCCTGATACCTCCCACTCTCTTCTTCAGATCGATTTGGTAGAGGATATGGAGTTTTTAAGGCGGTTAGGAACCTTAGATAGGCGGGTATGGAAAGGGGGAGAAAGAAAGAAGAGAAACGAAGTTTACGAAATAGCGGATGTGGGATTCAATGAGACATTACTCTCTTTCTTCAGAGTTGATTATTACAATACGATACCATTACATAGCGTGCTAGAAACCATAATGAAAAACGTCTTTTTTATTTTTATTTTCACGAATAATTAATCAACTATTAATGTCGATTCCGTACCTTCAGTTCCATTGATGCTATAGCTAATGAGTTTGTTTTCTATGGTTCGTTTGCTGTGTCGCCGGTGATGTTGCTGTTGTTGCTGCTTCGGCGATATGATGATAAAAGATACATGTAGCAAGCTCAGATGAATTGCGAAATAGGTAACAGGTAGTAGGTATGCGAAAAGCCACTGATGATAATCTATACCATGCCAAAGCTAAGCTATACATTCACTTCATATCACTCACTCACTCACTTCACAATACATGACGTGACTACTACTACTCCCGTCCTGTTAACGAACTTTTTTTTTCTGTTTCCTCTTATTTAGTTAGTTCACAGAACGCTATCATAAGAATATTTATGATGCTCCGGGTTCACGCCAAGTGGCCCTTTTTCCATTTGACGTTACCCCCTTTGTCGAGCTTTACCAGCCGACCGATATCATATCATATTCCTTTCCCTTCAAAAGACATTGTAAGTCTTGGTCACCTTTCCTTTCTCCCCTCCCCTCCTCATTTCGTTACTTCCCACAACGCCTTGCTGTTCCGTACCAAAAAAAGAGGAGGAAAAAAAAAGGACATATCATATCGGCCACCGGCCGCTCATCAACGCAATGGAATGCGAATTAACTAGCCCGTCAACCTTTGCAATACCATGGATAGCTAGGTAAGACTCCAAAAAGATCCGGTCCCCCTCCCAAAAAAGTAAGAACTCAACTCGTACATGCAAAACGCCGATGGATGCAAGGAACTGCGAAAAGGCCATTTGGCCCCCTTCAAATATGTCGTGAAACTAGGTGGATATCGTTATGGGGCAGTAGGGTCTGTCACCGTACAGTAGATAGATCGGGGTTGAATTAATTTCGTCACCGAATGACTCCCCACTCGCTCAGTCGTCCCCCGCCGTCGCTGTCTTCTCTGTGGCCTGGTCTCCTTCCGAATACAGTCCAGAACCGCAAGGTTTCGTCGCCAGCTCCCGTGACTATTGTTCTGCCATCAGGGCTCATCGCCAAATATAACACTCGATACGTATGACCGGTGAGGCTGACTACCTGCGTCATAGCAGGGTATTTCCAGACGACAATCTGGTTTTGGCTGTAGCCATGTGTTGAGACAATTTCGTTGGAATTCTTCGACCAAGAGATATTGCAGACTTGGCTACCGGTATCAACCTCGTTGATGGCAGACCCACGGACTGTATCATGGAATATTATCCTTCGATCAGCTGTTCCACCGCCGGAAGCCAGTAGACCACGTTGGTGGGGCGACCATGCTATTGCTTTGACAGCAGCGGTGTGATCGGAAAATTTCCATAAAGGTGTTTCCGAGAGTTTATCCCAAACCATGAGTTTATTGTCATTTCCGCCACTTGCCAATTGACCATCTTCGCAGTTCCATTTCAAGCCACAAACTTCCTGCTTATGTCCCATAAGCTTTTGCATCCACTGGTCGGGGGCCCTGACATCGCGATGATATATCAGTCGATCTCGAGATCCTGATGTGAGAATGTGGGTGTTCCAAGCCAATGATCCCACACGTGCGGTGTGTCCAGTCATCGTCCTTAAGCGCCTAGTCTTCTCGGCATCCCAGATCTGAACTAGTCCTTTTCCAGTCCCGATGGCGATGTGCGTGCCTTTCTGAATCCACGATACGCTTGTCACCGTGTCATCCTCCAGTGTACAAAGCTTGTTGACCCGACTTGTTTGCGCATTCCACATGTAGACACTCGAGCCCAGACCGACGCCCAAAACATTAGCGCTACCCCAGTCAACTAAATTTAGGTAGAAGTCGTCGGCTAACTCGGGAGCATCTAGTACTTTGTAAGGTACTTTACTGACAGCTCTCGGTTGCCGCCTTGGGCTTAATAGCATTTGCTGGCTTCCAAAGCGAACTGGAGACAGGCTATATATCTCTGAGCGTATATCCAGATTAGGACCGTGTCGGCTCTGTGGTGTCCGGGACGGTGTCGGTTGGCCAGCTACGTTGGAATGGTGGCGGGGAGACATGTAAGAGAAGAGATTCTTATGAGGTGTTGATGGCGTAAAGCTTGAAGGTAGAGAGGGAGGGGGGTTGTTAGGTGGTGTGTGGGATCTCGTGCCATTATGGGTATGTGTAGAGTGTGCCGAACCTGGCAAGTTAGTATCTGGAGACATCATTTGCGGTGTAGCCTGCGGTATTGTGTCCTCGAAGAGTTCTGCTCTCAGTACTCGAGAAAATCTGTCGTTCGCTTCTTCGGCTACGTATAATTAGCACGGGACCCTTGCGTAGCAGGAAATTGGAGCTAGCTTACTTTGTTGAAAGTGAAGCTCACCATGTGGTGTTCGCTTCTTCTGCCGCGGGGGTGTAGCTGGCGACCCTCCCTCATGCATAAGACTGAAAGCGGATACCATATCCTGACCGCTGCGTGCGGGTATAAATCTGAGAAGTTTCTTAGCATGCATGTGTGGCTAAAGAGACCACAGATAGAGTTTTATAACAGAAAGGGAAAAATTCAGTCGAATCTAATCCCAGCCAGTCACAAACACTTCAGAGTCCCAGGCAACATATTTAATCGCCAGGGTGGGTGAATATGCGCGTTTACTAACCTGTCGCCATTCATACGCTGTCGCTTCCTACTAGGACTCGCACTTGAAGCGCTATCTCGTCTGTCGGCAGAAGGTTCCCTTGAGAAAGCCCGCGTCAAACTATCAGGATCGAAGCCACCTATACTCGCCCGCTCGCCTCTCCGTCCATGACGTATATTTCTCGAATTACCACCTTCCACATTATTCATCACCTGTAGTGTTCCTCGATCAGATGGAGGGGGGGGAGTGCCTGTTCTGGAGGGCGTGCGCACGGCGGGGCTTGTCGTCTCGCGAGCTTGTCGCTTTAATAGCGGCGGTAATGCCGATAACGAATCAGATTCTATAGTCATTTTCTCTCATGCAGATGGAGTTCAGGAAGAGACGGCGGAAGCTAGGCAATTTGTCTAGGTAGAAGAGGCACGGTAGGTGTAATGGTCGAGGCAAAAAAGCGCGAATCAGTTGGTACGAGTTGGAAGCCGAGAGTGTTAGTTAGTTGGTAAAAACCAAGCCCATGAGAGAGTTTGGGTAGTCGTTCGAGGGTTGGATATAAGGTATCGGCGAGTATGTCCTGATGCCCCGGGGGGGTATTAAGCTCTTTCTAGCGCATGCTCTTCTTGCTGTCGACGATACGGGCCAGAATTAAAGTGACGGGATGGTTTGCGAGAATATGCCTATTATTTTGATCGCTTTCCTGCTACTACTCCCGTCTCTCGAAAAGGTTTGGAAAATTAAAGAAAAAAAAAAGAGCGAAATGAAGAGAATAGAATATGGTCAAATGATAGTTTTCTGTTAGGGGAATTTGGGGGCAAGTGAGCTAAAAATTGGCGAACAACCACAATGACAATAGCAAGTTGGGAAAGAGGCGGCGGAGTGATTTTCGTAATTTCGTGGACTTGGATGGAGGTTGAATGGCAACGACGGGCTGAATGGACAGTGCTAGGAAAGAAAGACCTGGCTCTGCTCTTGTTCCTGCTATGGCTTTTTTGGCGTGCCTGCAGGTCGCGACTTACAACGGACACAGGGGGCTTACCAGTGCTAAGCTCAAACCCCCCACTCTCTAACGATGTATAATACTTTTGACGAAAGCATCAGAAGTGCCTGTTTCTAGGTACCGATTAACTTTTTAGCCGACATTAGAAGGCCGCAAACTGTGTTCAATACCACCTGCACCTACACCAAATCAATGTACGCTAAAAACTAATGACATGCACCCCCCATTCTCTGACCCTCTGATTTTCTTCTATCAACAACAGATTACAACACTCGTAGTTTTTTTTTTTTTTTTTTTACCGAATATCAGCTGAAACGATATTTAATCATAAATGAATTATTGTTCCTACGCAGAAGCAAATAGGTCCTATTGTCACTTCGCCTTGAAAAAAAAGGAAAATAATTGCTAGCATGCGCAAAAGTATTCTAGTTAGGGTACTCCAAAGACAATGGGCTGAGTTTCTGGTAGTGGCTGGGAAACGCGTATGTAAACAGTATTTACATAGTTTCATTTCCCCCTTCTTTGTTCGCGGTTGCCAGAATGGAACTGCAGGTATATAAACAAAAGTAAAATGGAAGATAATTGTGGGGGCAGGACTAGCTTGCAAGCACCAAGCAACCAAAAAAGGACAAGCGAGTTTGAACAAGACAACAACAACAACAAGAGGTCATCCATTGCCCTGCAAGTAATTCAACTAATTCAACACGTCAAATAGAAAACAGATAAGGACCCATTGTGCGGCCGAATTCGCGATGCAAGATTGAAAAGTGACGCGCTTGTTCCACTCCCCTTTTCTTTTACGTTAGGTTAGGTACCTGTTTTCATAATAGAAAGCAAAAGAAAGCGGAGCTGCTGCCCCTCGCGCAGTGCTACTATGTACCTTGTTACGTAGTGGTAAAAAGGGAGAAGAGAGGTATTTGTATGTGTATGGATGTGTGTATGAATGTGGCGCGGTTGGATTGTTTATTATTTTGCTTACATGTACGTAACCTACCAGCCAAATTTCACAGGAACACGCGCGCATCCAATTTTCCGACTGGCTACGCGCTTTCCCACTCAGGGGTCATTGTTTAGAGCTGTCCTAAACTTGTCCAGGTGGTCCCCGGATTTCTAGGTGATAGGTGCCGCTGATAGGGTTAAGCACCTATCCGGCATATCCACTATCGCTACCCGCGCGTTGTACCGCGAGATGTATTGGAGATGTATTAGCAAGCCTCTGGAACGTGTTTGTTATACATAAACAATACATCCATGCAGTTAAAGTAAGATCTGTCAGTGGGCCCCAGCAACGCGTTTAAGGTTTCCCTTTATTCCCCCAAATCCATTGCAACCCCCAAGAAAAATAAGAAAAATAACCAAAACATCCCCCAACCAGCAACGTCCATGATCGGATCGAACTAGCTTGGCATGAGATTGACGACTGTCCATAAAAGTTACCGGCTGACAAGGCCCCATTCGTCAACACATTAACTCCAGTCCCGCAAGTCCTTGAGCCTTCGATTAGATATGTATTAATTAAGCCTTTCATACTCGAAGTTGCTTTTCGAACACTCCTCTCATCAACCTATCAGCTCTATTATCGTGCTACTGCATAGAAGTCCAGTTTACCACATCTCCTTTCAATTGGCTTCTTCATCAGGTGTACATGAACTCCTTACACTCGAATCTGTGGCTACGTTACTTATAGGTATTAGGCATTCAGTAGCCAGGTGTTGGGACCCCAAGGACGTTTATAACACGTAACGATGTCGTTTGAAACAACGACAACTCTATTCGTTATCTCTATGCTAGGTTTAACTAACTACCTAATATATATGGGGTAGTAGTATCAAGTTATACTACCTTTAACCCCATACTTATTAGCCCAAGTTTCATACCGGCAACCTTATCATTCCATATAAACCATAGTGAACACCAGAATGTCACCGTGAAACACCGCTCACATTAACTGGGATTGTTTGAATATACCTCGAGTCGCAATTAATCACTTAGGTCAACGAATAAGAATTGATAGTAAAAAGCCTTATCGTTACAACATCAATCCCTATTGTCTACTGCCTACCTAGGTAGTTAGGAGGTAGCTATCAGTTTCTAGTTTAACAACAACACAACTCAATACTTCATATGATAGCCAACCTACCAATAAGAACAGAGACGTAGAGCTGAAACAAGCGAAGAAGGTTCTCTTTCTCGATGACCTGTCAATGCGCAATAAGTAGCCCGCTCTGGTCTCTTCAGTTTCGTGAGGTATGTCTTCAGGGGCATGAGATGACGACTGAAGTTTAACTTGTCTAGATGTATCTCACTTAGGTCCCTTCTCCCATTCACAGTCTTTTCCTACCCAAGAGATGTATGTTAAAGCATTTGGGTATCGTATCCTTACGTTTCAGCCCCCAAGGTACGGTGACGTTGATGGTAGGAGGCGGATTTGAATTAGACACCAGTCAAGTTCAGTTTGCTGTAATCTGTTCTTTACAACAAAATATGCACCTTGGATTTCCATTAGCATCAGACTTATACCTATATTCACTCCCTACAAGGCCAATATGACACAACCATCGAGACCCGGTGATTCACCTGGCAAGCAAAAGGTATCGCCCCCAGCCATTGGCAACGGGAATCCTGGAGTGACGAGTGTGCGATCCTTCGCAGCCTTCGAAAACTGCGAAGAGGACAGTGAGGCCGAGGTTAATGTCATAGACCTTCTCGAGAAGCAACCAAGCTTAGGAGCTTCTGTTGTCGATGCCGTTTCGTCTCCAATAACATTTAAAAGAATATGGGAAGAAACAGAAACACTGTTCTTGGATCGCCAATCCAGTCAGAAGAGATGCCCAGATAGGTAAATCGGACATTTTGCGTGTGGTCAACCTGGATATTGACCATTGTTCAGTATTAATAGCAATCCCGAACGTGGTCGAATTGGTCCCGTTTCCCTCAGTTCCCCCGAAGGACCCCTTTCTAGTGAAACCCATTCTACCTCAAGTTCTCCCAGGAGTCGTAAGTATATCTCATTTTATTATCAGCTACCTTTGCCTCGGAACAATAAACCGTTCATATTAGCCCTCTTCTAAATGTAGCCTTGCAATGTTCTAGGAGAGTATTGGGAGAACGACCTGATCTGACTCGAAGTATTTCTAGTCTTATCTCAGGCAACAAAGTCAAGGGAAAACTCGGCGTCTACATCTCCCACCGCTGGGGATGCCGTAGCTCTCCCTGGCCTTCGGAACAAAGGCCCAAGAGAACTCGACGAACTTGTACCTGTATCCGGGGATGAGATTGACCCGGCTTCGTTCAATCTCATATCGCCATGCAAAAACGTACATCCTCTATATTCTCTCGAAATGAGGTCCGAAATTCTTTTCTCGGAAAAGCATCTAAATGCTATACTAAAGGACCAGATCCTCCTCAAAGAGTTTACGTCGTTTCTTTGGGCGTTTAGAGCGAAATCCATTCCTCTTCTGGTCTACTATTTGGATGCCCTGAAAGTACTCAAAGCTATAGACTATTCAAATTCCCTTATTCGATGCCTGCCCTCTAGCAAAGAACTAGGTTTGGGCGACAAGACGTTATCGAATACCATCAACGAATCTCTGCTGGCAAGGCTTTACAAAATATCCCAAACCTTGGTTAGTGAGGACCTGCCTGCCTACATCACCCATACTTGGGTCCAGACAGTGGCTGTCAGTATCAAGCAGCGGATTACAAATACGTTGCCCAGAGATCTCAGAGACTGCTTCGAAGGATTGGTGAATGTCTTCTGCTTGACAGACCCGTCGAGACATGACAATCCCATTGTCTTTGCTAGTAAAGGTGCGTTCAACCAGAATATTAAACCAATAACTTAGCTAAATAGTATCAGAGTTCCATCGAATGACACAGGTGAGTGAGATTTTTGCAATCAGTGCTCGACTATGCTATACATCATGAATACCATATGGACTTCCTACCTAGGCAAGCAATGGCTAATGGCACTATCATAGTACGGAGCTGGCTACGCCCTGGGCCGCAACTGCCGTTTCCTCCAGGGGCCTGGCACGAACCGATCGAGCGCAAGACGAATCAAGGAGCATCTCGAAGCCGGCAATGAGCACTGTGAGGTCCTTCTTAACTACCGTCGGGACGGCTCCCCATTCATGAGCCTCATTATGGTAGCGCCTCTCCTAGACAACCGCGGCATTATCCGGTACCACGTCAGCGCCCATGTAGACGTCTCCGGCCTAGCGGAGAAATGTGCAGGCCTCGAGGCCCTCAGACGGGTCGTCGACCCGAAGCGGGACGACAGGGACGTTAGTCCTCCTCGTAAGAGCGCCAAAGACGAGTTCCGCGACCTAGCCAAAGTGTTCGACTCCTTGGAGCTGAATATAGTCCAGGAGGTAGGCGGCATCCATCACTACCACCACCCCCGCTGCTGTAATCCCCAGGACGACCCAACAGCATATGGCGAGGGCGAGCCAAACCGGGGGCTTCGGAGCCCAGAACGCGTGCCTTGCAACTTGTTCCCGCAGATCCCCGTCTCGTCCGTGAGCCGCGCCACCACCCTCTTCGAGCACTACCTCCTGGTGCGTCCGCACCCGCACCTCTGCGTGCTCTTCGCCTCGCCGGCGCTGCGCTTCCCCGGCATGCTGCAGAGCAGCTTCATGTCGCGGATCGGCGGGCCCCCGGCCGTCCGGGAGGCTGTCGCCCGGGCGCTCGCCAAGGGCCGCGGGGTCACCGCCCGGATAAGGTGGGTGACGCGCACGGATAGCCGCGGCAAGAGCAGGTGGATACACTGCACGCCGCTGGTGGGTTCGAGCGGGGCTGTCGGCGTGTGGATGGTGGTGCTTGTTAATGACGACGAGGACGAGGACTATCATGATGTGGATGAACAGTCTCGCCACGTGTCGCTTATGGATGTTAAGACTGATAGACAGAGGCCCGGGCCCCCGGGTGGAGATGGCGTGGCTTCTGGGAGTGGCGGCGCGAACGGAGGAGTTAATGATAATGGGCGTCGCCCGTTGTCGCCTGTGGGCCATGTTGTGGGAGAGGTGGAGGGCGAAGCATCTACACCAGCAGGGGGCTGTGGTCCATCTTAGGCACAGCAATGTGGTTTCTGCTACGGTGTGGTGTAACCTGGCCCGTCTGAGCCGTTAGTAGTAGGAGAGAAATTGGTAGTCTTTCTCTTAGGTAGTCTTTGCGCCCTTGTTATGACTTATTATACACAGATACATCCCCGGTTTTAATAAGAGTAGCAGCAGCAGCTTTCAACGTTGGTTGAAGGGGATTCCGAATTCTGATCTAATTCTGATCTATTTACGTATAATATATCTACTTGTTTTAGCCAGATCTTTTCATATCTTACCAGTGTCTTCTTCCCCGTGCTTTCCTTGGATGGCTATTTAGTTGAATGCTTTCCTACTCCCGTCGTTGAGCTTGTCAAGGGATATCGGAGTAAAGACTAAGACACCCATGAGGCTGGTCCGAAAGGGAGACATGTACACGAGGTCTCAAAATATCCTAGTATCCAAGATGGTAGACATTTCTATCGTGTGTATTAACGAAACCAGTACCGTCATCGGGTATTATGCTTTCATTCAAAGTCTTGTATGTCTATCCCGAGGCCATAACAACCGGTCAAAATAAAACCGCTCCCAATTGATATCAACGCCACCAGGATTCTTGAGTTTGCAATCAACACGTTTATCCACCGCCATGCCGAAAAAAAAAAAAAAAGGACAAAAGATGATAAAAAAGAAAATCCGGGCTGACAGGGCTCGAAAACGAAATATGCTTGGCTGGCTGGCTTCATTACGAACGTGTGTGGCCCCTATCCTTAAAAAAGTCATTTCTATGCTGATTCCGCCTGGGCTAACAGACGAGCTCTCCACCCATTACATACTTCCTCGAAGCCTCCAACGACCTCCCTACACACAATCGCACACTCGCGCTTTTGCAGCCTCTCGCCCCAGTTCCCTCTCGTCAACCACCTCTCTCCTTCCTCCTTGAGTTCTTCTTCGCGTTTCATCTCCGCCACCATCTCCTTGGCCGTCCGTAACCGCCTCGTAGCGGTGGTCGTTGTCTGTCGTGACATGTGCAGGGTATCAGAAAGGTAGTT
Organism: Daldinia bambusicola; assembly: GCA_022478815.1. Taxonomy (NCBI): domain Eukaryota; kingdom Fungi; phylum Ascomycota; class Sordariomycetes; order Xylariales; family Hypoxylaceae; genus Daldinia; species Daldinia bambusicola. The sequence continues at coordinate 25,728 of MU284266.1, forward strand.
CAGGGTTTGCACGAGGTCCGACGTTACGGAATGCAGCGCGCTCAGTGAGTTTAACGCCGAGGTCGCGGGTCGCGGCATTTCTTCTGAGACGGAGGTGAGTAGTGGGAGGAGGGAATCGATGGTCTCGGGATCCGGGGGTTGGACTAGTGGTGATAATAGAGGGAAGGTGAGGTTATGGATTTGCCGCGTTTGATGCGCCAGATGTGTTGCCAAGGCCGAGTGAGCCGTTATTAACCTATGATTTAATAAAAACTTTGGTTAGATAATATTCAGAAAAATGCCAGTAGAACTTAAGAATCGTCGCTCACCTTGTTGTGCTGCCCTCCACACCCGATTGGGATCCGAGGTCTCTTAGTCCATCCGTTAATCGCCGAAATACGCCATCACTAGGACTGCCGTTGTTTTCAGTACCTCTCCGTGCTAGAGATTCTACAGCATCTATCCTTGCAACTAGACTCGGTGGCATGCCGGGGGATTCTAGGTCAGATTCGGAGCCGTATTCGCTCCCATCGTATGCGCTTCCGGTCCGTCTGTGGCCGCGCCCAGGGGGAGAAGGTATACCCAGACTCGTGTGTTTAGTCTTTTCTCGGTGGTCCGGCTGGCTTTCTACATCAACCCCACTGTCCCTAACTCCATCATTCAGCGCCTGGTCTCGATCTCCGAGTTGCGACCGTTCTTCCCCATCCTCGTAATATTCCTCCTCGCCAGATCCGGACAAAGCGTCGGCCAACTCGTCCGCTAAATTTCCAAGACCATTATCCTGGCCCATACCACCACCGCTGAGTTCATTAAGCTCAGATTCGTTCATACTGTTGCGTAAGGGTGTTAAAGGGTCTTGGAAGGAGGATTTTGACTGGCGTCGGCTGCGAGGGGACATATTGGGACTTGAGTTCTGAAAGGAGCTATCGATCGCAGAGCCTCGCCGGGAGTGGCTAGGGGTATGTGGTGATATCGACATATTCGCAAATCCGATACGAAATGCTAGATCTCGCAGCGTATAATACAGGAGGCTTTTTAAAAAAGCAGTACCTTCGTTGTGCGTATAGTCGAGTGGACCATGTGTAGAGACGATGTCTTAGTCCAAGTTATCATACAAAGAAGTTGAGACGTCAAGAATAGGTTTATCGTTTGTATTGTTCTATCCTTATCCGAGAGTCTATGTCGCAGGGTTTGGTGGTCCAATAAACTTTTTTTTTTCTCCTCTTCGATATTGAGTCGGTGATGCGGATTGATTTAGGTACGCACGAAAAGTTGCTTGAGAAGGATCAAGCACACCCAATAATAGAACGGTTGATATTGAACGAAGGTAGCAAGGGTTCAATGTTGGTACTACCCTGACATGCCTGACTGGTCTGACTGGTCTGACTGCTGTGTAATACCTAATCAGATGTAAAATAAGAACCACATTTATACTTTGACTTGTGCCAGTGTTGCGCGTGTAAGGTATTTGCAGCGACAGTGCACCTGCCGATTTCCGCGTGCATGAAACAACGATATGGCGCTATCAGGCAGGCACATGTACTTATACAGGACTTTACCTAGGTAACATTAAATTAAGAAAACTTACCTCCTAACTAGTAGCATATTTGTAACCTTAACCCGTCCAGGTTTTTAGCGGCTCTTCAACTGGGATATTTTGGTTTTGAGAGATAAATGGCCCTAACCTGGACGGCTTTAAGAGCCCGCCGCTAGCCCCACCTTCATTTTTGCTGCATTCCGTGCTTTTGGAGGGGCAGATGCCCTCTGGTTAGGTTACTTAAGGCACTTAAGGTTTCTTAGGTATCAGGTACCTGATATCACATACAGGGTTGATTCTTGCGCAGTATTTGTGTTTTGCGTTTGTTTAAACCAACAGAACCTACATTTTCTGTTCACTTTTATTCACTTTTATATATCACCGAAGATATGCAATGAACTGGAAGTGACTGAGCGATAAAAAAAAAAAGATCTTCATTCTTGGTATTATATACTACTCTCGTAATCTTATTTCCATTAGGCCCCCTTTTTTGCCTCGCAATTCGCTTACCTCCGCCTGGGCTTTCATGCAACCGGATGCCAGCAAATTAGACATATGCCCAAGCGTCTTCGATACAGAAAATTCGATTTACTGTTGGTAGCTTAAGTGGGAATTAATAATTATCCAGCAGCCATGGCCTCTTTTCGACGATTCCGCCCCGATGACTTAGACAAGTTTTCCAAATGCAATCTTGACCCGTTGACCGAGACGTACGATCTAAGCTTCTATCTTCAATACTTTGCAAAATGGCCCTCACTATTCCAAGTCGCCGAAGATCCCAACGGGAACATAATTGGTTACAGTATGTCAAAGTCTTTTTTCTACCTTTCCACTCTTTAAATCTCATAATAATCCAGCATAACGAGGTTGCTTATTACTCTACAGTTATGGGCAAGTTGGAAAGCTCTCCAGATTATTTTCAGTATTCTGAGCATTATCTACCATGGCACGCGCATATAACTGCCCTCACTGTGGCCCCTGAAGCCCGTCGTCTTGGCGTTGGAAAGATCCTCACAGAAAGCCTCGAGGTTGCGGCAGAAGCTGGCGACGCTTGGTTCGTCGATCTGTTCGTGAGGAAAAGCAATACTAGAGCTATTAATTTTTACGAAAGTATGGGTTATAGCGTATATCGTGTAGTCAAAGACTACTATGGCGATAATGTTAACGACCCCACTGCTCACGGCGAAGATGCCTACGACATGCGCAAACCCATGTCCCGGGATAAGACACTGAAACACATTCGAGAGGACGGGAGAAATCACGAAGTTCAGCCCGAGGATGTCTTTTAGGGGAGTGACTTATGTCTGCGACCTACATTGCGCCGTCGACAGAGTATACGCTCCCGCTCACGTACGTCGAGTCAGGACCCAAAAGGAAAGCAATAACTTGGCCGCACTCCTCCGCCGTGCCCTGTCTGCCTAAAGCCGCCGTATCATCAAAGGGTGCATCAGGTGGTCGATTGTGGATTTTCCAGCTTTTCTCCATCAGCGGAGTAAATATAGCACCCGGAGCGACTGCGTTCACGCGCACTTTCCGGGCTCCGTTCTCTTTGGCAGCAGCTTTTGTCAGGCCTATAACACCATGCTTGCTGGCGTCGTACGCTCCGTGTTTGGCAAATCCTAGATGGGTGGTCAGCTCTGTCGTTCTTTGGGCACAGGACTGAGCCATTGGCTAGGTAGGTACCTTGAAGCCCGTGGATAGAGGAAACATTCACAATAGAACCACCGTCAACGATTTTCCGAAGCTCAGCCCGTAGGCAATACATGGTTCCTGTGAGGTTAACTGCGATTATCTTATGCCATTCGTCGTCGTCGAGGTCAGCAACCTCTCGTATGCCATGATGTTTACCGATGATACCCGCGACATTAGCGGCACCATCGAGTTTGCCGTATTTTTGGACAATACCGTCGATCCAAGATTCCACCTCTTCCCGCTTAGAGACATCAACCTTGGTAATTGTGAAGGGCGCGTTTTGGCCGGTAAAGTATTCTTTCGCCTTGCTTATAGCTACCGGGTCGATGTCGGTTATGCAAACGATCCCGCCGCGTTGGGATAATATCTGTGCTGTTGCAAACCCAATCCCGCTAGCACCACCGGTGATTGCGAACACTTTGCCATCAAGTGTGGCCATTGTTGCTCTTTACTGTGGTTTACTTTGTAGTTGAGGGTAAAGACAGAATCACGAAGTAGTGGTAGCGGGGTAGTATCATTTAGATAATACCTATAGAAAGTTTAAAGGGGGATATGTCATATGATAACCCACTTATAGTGGACCTACACACCCTTTTTATTATATTTCCTAAGTTTTCCATTTTTAGAGATTCCTTTATAAAACTTTATTAATATAATAACCTTTTAATAATAATCCATAATTAATTTTATGTTATATTATATTTATTATAATAATTAATAGTACTTTTAAATTTTCATTTTAATTAATTTATATTTTTTTTATATTATTAATTATATAAAATTAATATTAAATTAAATTAATTAAAAAATCCAAGAATTATTTATTTAATTTATCTTATTTTTCATTATTTTTTAAAACATTTTATATTATATATTTTTATATTTTATTTTTTTAAATAAATTAAATTAATTATTATTTATAATTATTTTATTTTATTATAAATAATTATAAATTTTAATATTATTAATTTTTATAATTAATAATTATTTTTATTAAACTTTTATTAAACTTAATATTATATATTAATATTTAATTATATAATATAAAAAATAATTTTATAATTTTTTAATTTTATAATAATAAACCATTAATATATTAATTTTATTATTAAAAACAATATTACTTTTATTTATTTAATTTTTATTTTTTTAAGTTTTTTAATTATATTATATTAAATTAATATTTACTTTATTAAATAAGTTAAATTTAAAAAAAGTATTTAATATTTTTTTAAAAATTAAAGAAAAAAATATATTTTTTTTTAAAATTAAATTTAATAAAATTATTATTTTTTATTAATAATAACTTTTTTTATTAAATTAATTATTAAATAATTTCCATTTTTCTTAAACTCATTCCTTTTTATTAAACCTTTTTTTATATTTAATTTTAACTTTTTTATAAATTTTATTCTTATTTTATTATAATTAAATTATATTAATTTTTTAATATTTAATTTTTTTTTTTTATATTTTATTATTTAAAATTAAATATATTATTATGGTAATAATAATTTAAAAACATTATAATGATAAATATAATTATTTTATTTAAATGTTTTTTTAAATTTTTAATTTTTTAAAACTTTATAATAAATTTCTTTTATAAACCTTTTATCTTTATTTAATTTTATTATTTTTTTTTTTTTTTTTATACTTTTTATTAAATAACTTTTTATTTAATAGTTTAAATTTTTATTTTTAAAAATAAAAAATATTAATTATAGATTTAATCTTATATTAATTAACCTTATTTTAGTTAACTTTATTTTTATTTCAAATATTAAAAATTTTACTTTATTAATTTTTTTATTTTTATTTTTACCATTTATAAAATTTAATTAAATAATAATATAAAATTAAAATTTAACTTTTATAATAAATTTTTAAATAAATTTAAATAATTAAATAAATTTATTAAATTAATTTAAATTAAAATTTTAAAATGTGTTTTTACTTAATTTTTAATTAATTAATCCCTTTTTAAATAACTTTAATTTAAATATAAATTTTAATTTTAATTTTAATTTTAATTTTAATTTTATTAATTTTAATTTAAATAATTTATTTATAATTAATAATATTATTAAAATAGTTATTTAAATATTATTATAAATTAAAAAATTATAATTTAATAATAATATTAATAATGGTTTTATTAATAATAATAATAAAAAAATTTCATTAAAAATTATTAAATTTTTTAATTTAATTTAATTTAATTTTTATTTTATTAATATTATCTTTTTTAAAAAATATATTATATATATTAATATATTTACTTTTACTTATTAATTAAAAAAATTTATTTATTTTTAAAGAAAAATAAAAATTAAAATAATTTAATTTTTATATTTATAATATATTATTTAATAATAATTTATTATTAAATTATTAAAAATAAAATAAAATATTTTAATAATAAATATTATGGAATATATATATTGAAAATTAATTATTAAATTTCGAAAACATTTTAATATTATATATTAAAATTTAAAAAATTAATTTTTTATATTATTTAATATAAAAAATAAAAAACTTTTTTAATTATTCATTAATAATATAATTAAAAATATAAAAACTTATAATTATTTAATAAAAAATTAATTAAAATATATATTTAAATTTTTTAATTTTTATATTTAATAATAATTAATAAAATTTATAATTAATATTATCTTTAAATAATTTTTTTATAAAATTAATAAATAAAAAATTTTTTTTTTTTTAAAATTAAATTTATTTATAAAAACTTTTATAATAATTATAATATTTATAATAATTTTATTAGGAATTTTTATTTTAATAATTATAATAATAATTATATAAATAATAATTATAATAAATAAAATATATATATTTTTTAATATTAAAATTAATAAAAATATTAAATTAATAATAATAATTTTAATTAAAAATAATTTTTTAAATTATATTAAAAAAATTAATAAAATAATAAAAAATAAAAATTTAATATTAAATTTATTATTTATTAATATATTTAATAATTTTATTAAAAGTTTAATATTTATATAAGAAATATTTAAAAGAATATAAAAGAAAATAATTTTTATATTAAAAATAATTATAATTATAAATATATTAATAATAATAATAATTTTAAAAATATTATAATTTATAAAAAAATTTTTAAAAATTTTAATTATTTTTTTATTAATAATGATTTTAATAATATAATATATTTTAAAATAATTATTTAATTTTTTAAATTATTAAATTATAAATTTTATAAAAAAAAGTTTTTTAATTATAATAAATTATTTTTATATATATAAAAATATTATTTTAATAATATAAAACTTTAATTTAAAATAATATTTTTTTTTAACTTTTCCATTATATTAAAAAAAATTATTATTATTTTTTTATTTAAAAAAAAAATTTTTTTATTTATAATATAAGATTTTTTTTTTATTATTATTATAATAAATTTTATTTTATTTAAATTATATTTAATATATAATATTATTATTTTTTATTAAAATAATTAATTTTTTAAAAAAAAAAAATTTTATTATTAATTTAAAAAACCTTTTTAAAATATTATTTTTATTAATAAAAACTTAAATTCTTATTATTAATTTAATTATTAATTTTTATTTTAATATAAATATAAATTTTATTTATAAAATTAAAATTTATTTTAAATTTTTTATTATAATTTTATTAAAAATTAAATATTAAAAAAATATTTATATAAATATTAATTATATTTATATTATAATTA
>MU284267.1:0-30774 GCA_022478815.1 Daldinia bambusicola
TTTTTTTTTTTTTTTTTTTTTTTTTTTTTTTTTTTTTTTTTTTTTTTTTTTTTTTTTTTTTTTTTTTTTTTTTTTTTTTTTTTTTTTTTTTTTTTCACAAAAAAATGTGAAAAAAAAGCCTATGAGTCGGCTACCCCTTTCCCTAAACCCACATATCCTCTATGAAAAGCTACCATCATAAAAAATCAGCCTCCGTTTTAGTCGGCGCAATGTGCGAAAGAGAGCTATAACACCGGCCCCCTTGGACTGACTGACTTACCGCCAGGAACCAACGCCGCAGCGTACATGACCAAATTGATCGGCCGCAGGTCCTCATCCGCTGCGTGCAGCACCCTGCCTTCCCAGGCGTCTAGCACGGCCTCGGCGGCCGTGTGCAGCGGCTGCGCCGGGTCGTCGACGTAGCATTTGATCCCGAGGCAGCCGCCGAACTCGCGGAACGCGAGCCGGTAGGCGTGCCTCTCGTTCGTGCTGATGGGGCTCTGGGCCGCGGGGAGGAAGCGCTCGCGCGCGATGGCGAGGCCCTGCGAGGAGAGCTCGCGGGACCAGGGGGTGTCTTTGTCGAAGTGGCTTATCCATAGACTCATTCCTAGGTCGAGCGGGTCCCCCGAGAGAGATTTCGAGGAAGTGGACATGATACGGCGGTAGTGATCGACTTCCGCGTTTAGTATCGATGGTGACGATGATGATATAAGTGAGTTATCAGTAGTAGTAGTAGCCTCTTGTTGGAAGAGCTCGGCAGCTTCTTGTAATAGCTGATACACTACCAGTCCGTCCACGTCGTCGAGGTTCCCCTTGCTGTTGACTAGCACGCGCCGCATATCCGTCGATATCTTCCATACCATACTTTCCCGATCGCCCCTCTTCACTGCGAAGTGCGGATGAATAGCTTTAGCTAGCTGCACTGCAAGATTATTCCACCGTGCCTCCTTTGTTGCCAGAGCCAGCCGGTTTAGCGCGAACATCCAGAGAGTGAGGTAGTGGTGATACTGGCCATCACCGTCGGGACCCCCAGCGTCCAGCTTTCCGATCCGCAAGCCTCCCTTTAAAGGCTCCTCGTCGGTCGCGCCGGGGAGGCGCGAAGTTCCATCCCGCGCGCGGCCGAGGACGGAGTGGACTGTCTCCGCCAGCCGTCTGGCTAGTTCCAAGTAGAGTTCCCGCGAGTGAGTACCATCCTTCTCACGGGACAAGGTGATAAAGTTGATAACCCCAAAGGCGTCGGTCCAGAGATATCTTCCGCGGTGTCCTCCAGCCCCGGGGTTAGCGGGAGGCTGCCATGATGTAGGGTCACGCGTATCTGTAGGGTAAGGCCCGTAGACCTTTTGCATCGCCTCTTCGAAGAGGGCCAGATTCTTGGCCTTGGAGCTCATTTCATTAGTCGCCCTATATAGCGTCCCTAGGGGTGTTGTTCTACGAAATGTAAAGGGCGAGAACGCATGTAATCCACGTCGCTTCAGGGGTCGGGTATAGTTAATTCCCTTAGAGGAAAACATCAACAGTAAAGATTGACAGGTAGTTAAAGCATAACGAGAAATGGTATTATACAGGGTAAAAACGGTCATTAAGATCCTCAAGATACCTTTGATCGCCCGAATCAAGGGAGTGGAGAAGCTGCTTGTTACCGCTTGTGACGCAATAATTACAGGCTGATCAACGATAACTCTACAATCCCCTAGGTCACATACTTCGATATCCTACCAACCTCCTTTAGATCTGCAGCGAGATATTTTATTCTACTAAAAGGCAATAATTCTACGGTCCTATATGCTATACTTCACTCTCATGAGGTAAAACGTGTTTAGTGGTTTATATCTTTGTTCTTCGCAATTGGCGTCGATAGTATAAAATTGTACATAGTGTACGCGCCTAGGAGGTAGGTAACAATATATTGTCTATATTCCGTGCGGTAACTTTGTCGTTGTTTGTACTAGGCATCCAATATTCGCTATTTCTCTTCAAGTGTACCTGAACGCTGTCTAGGTAATGCTAAGTGATTGATCAAGCTTCAGTGCTTTATTCTAAAACAGCAATCTTGGTTGCGCAACAACGCTGCTACATAGGTATTGTTCAACAAGTATAAAGGTAGAGCAGGTTTCAAGTGAATTTTTTTTTATTCTTTTATTCTTTTCTTCAGAGTGTCCTACAATACGTAGTCGCCATAAACTATCAAACTAAAGCAATACATACCTAACCCGTGAAGAATATCACTTCGCACGATCTAAATCGGTTTTATCCACGATGGATACCCCCAGCAAGAACTTCCTCAGTTGTCCAACTGAAATCATTCAAAAAATAGGAAGCTATCTACCTACGCCAGCTAAGCTTCTTGACTATGCTTGTGTGTGCAAGCGCGTGAGCTCCGCTATCGACCTGGAGGAATTTGTAAAGAAAGATATCCAGTGTCTTCAGGCTCATACATCTGACAAAGATGAGTTTCTTTGGTCCCGCCAGAAGAACATTTCTAAATATCCTCACAAGTGTATAGGCAACTGGAACTCTATTCATGATATCTACCTGCGTCCATATTTAGAACTGAAACCCAGGGGATCACACGTACCATCAATCAACTGGGCCATCGAGACTGGCGCAGATATCAGCAAGGTCAAGGAGATCATCAATATTTACTCGACTCTTTACCCTAGCGCACTCCGAGGCCTATGGTATCCAAATCATTGTAGGATAGACAAAAACCACGGCCTGGGATATATAATTGCCGCGGATTACCCTTCGCCCCTTATCCTAGCGGCCAAATCAGGACGGGTTGATGTTATGCAGGCGCTCGTCGAATCCGGTATTGAAGTCAGAGAATGGTGTTCATTGCGGCTCTTTGCGTTCCTTTGGGACGGCCGGAGCATTTGCCATCCTGTCATAGATACCTACATCAATATCATTCCAGTATGGTTACCGAAGAGAGGGCCAATCCTGAACGTGTTTGCTCTTGCTTGTGAAGCCAATGAGAAAGCGGCACTGTTCCTGATTAATAACGGCTATATTCCGAGATTTGTGGATTTCTGGTGGCCCGTTAAGTATGGCCATGCGGAGGTTGTTGGAATTGTTGCGCAACAGTCGCATTTCAAGGCCAAGTTTGGTCAGAGAGCTATACTGAATGTTCTTTCGGATATTCTTTTATTTTCCGATAAAAGAAGAATCAAGGATATGAGCATCATCGAGCATGTTCTTGATAATATGCGCTTTCCAACCAGGTATTTCACAGCCGTCAGTAGGGAAAAATGGCTCCGAGAGGCTACGCGCCAGCTCTTGCGGCGAGAAGGCAGCGACTATCAAATCTCTCTGGGCATATATTTATTTAACCTTTTGAAGAAGTCTGGGAGCGAGTTGATCGTTGACATCCATATTGCTCGGCGGGCTGCTCGCACTGACAAACTACTAGAAATTACGAAAGCTATACTGCCACGAATCAAGCCTACCACTAAACAGGGTAAACGACTACTTTGGAAAGATGTGCTACTGAGCGAGGCCTCGAGGCACATCTGTGTCCGTACCGTAGAGTGTCTACTCAGTCATAATTATAAATTCTCTGCCCTCAACCTCTTACAGGCTATTAAGCGCGAGCGCCATGTTTTCAACCGCGAAGACCAGTTGGAGGTCATCGATATGATTGTAAAATCCGGTGTTTCGGTTAACTCAAAACATCGCAGTCTGGTCGCGTTGGATTTCACGCTATCCATTTCGGAAACAGTAAGGACTGGCGACGACCGACAAGGGATGGACTGCCTCGTGGCCCTTAGACTATTGCATCACGGCGCCGACCTCGAAGCGGTCAGCCAGAGAGCGGTAGAGTATTGGATTAGTAGTGTCTATCACGACCAATATCTAATGGATTATTTCCTCCACGTTATTCCGCATAAAAGCGACCCTAAAGACATAAGCCGCGAGATCTTTTCCGAGAAAGTGGAGAGCGTAGATTCGCCTCTATACCTCGACCAGGTCTACGCCATGGCAGTATTGCTGAGGGGCAGAGACTTTCTCGAAAGCCATCTAAGGAAAGTCATACAGAGGGCAGACAACTTAAATATTTCTCCTAGGTCAAATGGATTCCAGGGACCTCCTATGCCAAGCCTTGACTCGGAGTGACTGTCGACACCGAGGACATAAGTGTCGGAAAGTAATACATCCTCTTAGGTGGATAATATCTCGGACAAGAGGTCGTTGGGTTGAACTTAATTCTTTGCGTCTTGCAACCCTAAGACATGACAAGTAGATAGAGAAACAAAAATACATAGGAAAAGTTAGCTTGAACGTCTTTATTAAATATTACTATGCTGATTCCGTGGAATAACTATGAGACATGTGATTTTGCGTTTAGTCTCAGCCGTCGCTCCCATGATTTGCGCTTCATCCTCACGCTCCGTCCGGTTTCCAGTCAGGCGGTGCAAGTTCCACGCCATCTGGGACGAAACCCGGGGCCACTAAGACACCGTGGATTAGCTTATGCGCAGTTCACAGACAAATACCCAACACACAAGAATAGGTTAGGTTATGTGAGGTGAGGTGAGGCTTCTTACCGGTGGTGCCGACTAGAGTCCACTCGCCGCTCGAAAGCGCGCTCTGCCACGTGCCCTTCGGGATGGCCACCTGCGGCTGCTCGTTGTTGAAGACGTCCGGCCCGAGCACCACGTCGACGGGGGGCTTGCCGTCGTTGTTCGAGAGCGACAGGGTCAGCGGCGCGCCAGCGTAGTAGTGCCAGACCTCGACCGCGTCGACCTTGTGCCAGTAGGACGACCCCGCCGCGCCCTCGAGCAGGTAGTAGATGGCGGTGCTGGCGGATCGGGTGCCGTTGCTCGAGGCCCTCGTGACGGTGTCGGCGTCCTCGAAGGTCTGCACGTAGTAGCCCTTCTCGTCATTGGGAATGAGTTTGAGCTGTGAGACGACCTCCTGAGCGCTACGCTGGTTTATCGGGGTTGATGACCCGTAGTGTAAACTGGCAGCGCGAGCTCCTACCGCGGTTACGAGTAACAAGCCCAATGGGCTGGTGAAACCCGAAGTAAGACGCATTTTACCGGCGTTTTGATAGTTGAAAATGCACGATGCTTGAGAGGAAAGAAACAAGGAAGTTTGATAGGAAGAGGGTATGGGATGATGAGATATAATATACTAAATAATATATTAAATAATAGTAGGTAATAATGGCATTGCTGACAATTAAAATGAAGAGCGCAATGCTGACAGTGACCGTGCACTCACAAGGTTAAGGATCACGAATGCTCCCATTGGACATATACACGGCGATCGTCTTTAGGATTTATTTATCAATTGAAAGTCTAGTTAACCTAAACTGTTATAGGAAACGAGGAACCCATACGAATTTCTGTTTTCACGATAGCAGGTATTATTTCGTGTTAGTTTATATCCGGGCGCAATAGCGGTGGCCATGTTAAGAGTCGCGCAACACTCGGCGAGATTATCTATGAATACAGGAAAGCGCTTACAAGTTGTTGCCCATATTATCCACACAAGGTGTGTAAGTAGTGTAATAAATCCTATATCTGTTTCGTTCTCATTGCTCTCCATAACCGCCACGGCAGTTTCCAACTACTCGTTACTGTAAAGGGGTCGAAATTCTTGGCTTCGAGGCGCATCAAGTAATCATGAGCCGGAATGCCTTCTAACAGAACATTGAATCCTCGTCGGAGGTCTCGTTTCGTGTCCTCATCTCCATGGGACCCTAACGGATATTCATGTTGCTCTTCGCCGTGGTGTTCATATTCATGACCGGGGCTTTGTCCTGCGTTGAGGTTTTTCAACATCTCTCTTGCGGTGATGAGGTGATCATTTGCCCGAGTCGCGACTTTGAAGACAGCATCTTGGAAACCTTCAGCACGAGGGCCATTCCGGAACACATCTTCCTCCTTCAGACCCGTTTCTGCCATGACGTCTAGCGGTAGCAGCAAGACCGGGTTCCTACCGCTGCTGACACTGGCGCCACCGGGTGATTTAACAGGCGGTGAAGGGGCTGCTAAAAAGGGGACACCTCGAAGGATGGCCACAATACCACATGCTTTCCCAATGTGACTGGCTAGATGGTCCATATGCATGGAATGGATAGAGAGTGCTGCTAGATTTGAATACATCAGGGTTGAGTAAGTGTTTTCGGCATACTCCTCCAACGAAGATAGACTAGTGAATGGTCGATTATCCATATATTGCTCTCGAGTATTAATCAGACGGAGCAACCAGAATTTGATGGAGCTTGGAGTGCCACCCATCTCCTTGAGGTCCGTTATGACCTTGTAAAGTAAGGTCATAATGGGCTCTTTTGGGGGCTTACCGGCGAAAGTGTTGTTAACAGCATCTTGCCAGAATTGCATCCTCATTAAGCCAATGGTGGGGTTTGATACAAGCTCCGGAAGCCGTACCAGCTCAAGATTAAAAGCTCGCAAGGCATCATAAGCATCCTGGCGATGCTTGGGTAATATATTCCGAATCAAGTAAGAATCATAGTCAGATTGTCTATTTCAATTAGCCTCATGAATCTGAAGCATTCTGCCGAAGAAAAAAAAAAAAAAAGAGAAAGAAAAAGAGAGCCTTGCTAAAGATTCCTACCTCAGCTGCGCAGCACAATACTGTCTTGCCTTATCTACATCGACATCAGTTACATAAGATCTTCCTGAAGAAGATCGTAACTGATGCCTAGGCCATCGGAGGCCTTGACGTGCTCGAGTCGCACGATACATAAGAAGTCAAAATTATATAAGTCGATCCATTGTATTAGTTATTGAATCGCGAAATGCCTTGACTACGTGGATTTTTTACTGGAGCTACAAAAAACTTTGGCGTAGCATAAAAATGTAAAAATGATATCATCCTTGCCGGATGTGGGGCTTTCTATTTTCGATTTTCGATTTTCGATTTTCGACTTTAAATTAAAACACGATCACGTGATGACCCGCGTTAAAAGAGTCGCGTCTCGATCCATTAATTACCAATTGGGAAGTTTTCGCCGGAGCGCGTTTCTGTGCTTGCCATCCGCCGTAAAATTGCTGTAGACGCAAGATAATCGTTACTTCCGATGCTTTCCTAATCTTGTGTTACTGCAATTTCTGCGCTTTATATCCACTATTCCTATTTGTTCTTTATTCGTTATCTTTTTATTTTTGTTTTTTTACTATATCCTTATCCGTGCAGCCGTGGTACCTTTTACGTTCGATGTTCCCTTAGCCAACGAACTAATTATACCCTCTAATTCGATACGAACAACTCCAATGAACACATAATGAGCATAGAAGATTCGGGAGAACCCCCCGCCAAAAAGAGGAGGTTTTTTGCGGATCCAGAAGATGAGGATATTCCGGTTCAACGCAGTCTGCAGGAGACGTTACCTCTCGCGGAGAAAACCATCGACCATGTTTCCAATCAGGTGTCAACGACAAGCGCCTCTGGTGCGCATCCAACAGAAGCTATCTCTGCAACGGATCAAGGAATGGTATTTGACGAGAATACGTTCCAAAGCATTGTGGGAGACAGCGTCGATTCCGAGGTATTAAAAACTATCGGCGAAAAATGTGGGAATGACCTTGAACGGGCTGTCAATATGTATTTTGATGGTACATGGAAGAAGTTTCGCTCTCAACCATCCAAAAATAAGACTACACCACTTTTCCTACCTCGAGACTCTTCCACAAGTGTAATCGATAATTCTAGAGAACCCGACCTCCCGCAAGCACGCCCCCAGTTGTTACATTACATGCCCGATAGTCGTTATATAGGAGCATTCGGTGTTGAAGGATGGGCTACTCGAAGTGGAACGAACTTATTAAAACACGGAGATGTCGTCAAGATTGAGCGCCAGAAGATTCAGCCACCAGGCGCATCGATAAAGACAAAGGGCAAGGGGAACTCGCCATTACCTGTTCGAGTGAATTCGGCTGCTGCTAGACGCGTTGATGTTATTGTAAGGTTTACCGACTCTAAGGGCACGGAAATTGGACGGCTGGCCAAAGAGACGGCAAATTGGGTATCTTCTCTGATGGACCAAAAGGTCTGTAGGTTTGAAGGTAGCTGTGTTTACGCTCCGGAAAGATTGAGGACCAATGACACCGTATTCTTGCAATTGAGGTGCTTCTTAATGAAGTCCGCTTTCGAGAGCACAGGATTTCAGTTGTCTGACAATCGGTCAACTGGTCTTTTCGAGGAGAAAGAAACTGGTGAGGAGCGGACCCTACGCTTACGACAAGTAGCTCTAGTGCGGTTGTTTCAGGAGATCAATCTCACGCCCTCAAGAGGCAATGCGGCCGCAGCTAGAAGCGCGCGACAAGGCCTTCTTAATGCTGCTGAGATGGCCGAGAAAAGGAACAACGATACTTCTAAATCTACGAATCCTGGTTCATCACCACCGTCGGAAGATACCGAAGATGGTCAAGAACTTGAGCAAGATCAACTTGACGCTCTATATCGGAAAGCTCAGTCGTTTGATTTCAACACACCCGAGGCTGAGCCAGCCGAATCCTTCAATATGACACTCCGTCCATACCAGAAACAGTCGCTGTATTGGATGTTAGCTAAAGAGAAAGATCGGAAGAATGAGGTTCGCGGAACATCAATGCACCCTTTATGGGAAGAGTACGCCTGGCCTACAAAGGATGTGGACGATCAAGAGGTTTCTCAAGTTGACGGCCAACCTAACTTCTATATGAACCCGTACTCAGGCGAGATGTCATTAGAATTTCCCGTTCAAGAGCAACACTGCTTGGGTGGCATTCTTGCTGATGAGATGGGTCTCGGTAAGACAATTCAAATGCTTAGTCTTATCCATTCGCACAAGTCTGAAGCAGCAATGCAGAGTGCGAACACATCCCTTGGCTCTGTCAACGGCCTACGGAAACTTTCTTCTAGATTTGGTGTGCTTCCCGCGCCCAAGACCACCCTTGTTATTGCTCCGATGTCACTGCTTTCACAATGGCAAAGCGAAGCAGAAAATGCATCCAAAGAGGGCACACTAAAGTCTATTGTCTATTACGGCACGGAAAAAATTAATAATCTCCAAGCCCTTTGCTGTGATGCTAATATTGCCTCCGCCCCTGATGTCGTAATTACGAGTTATGGTGTAGTTCTTTCAGAATTTACTCAAATCGCTTCCAAGGCAGGCAATAGAGATTTGCACAATGGCCTGTTTTCGTTGGACTTTTTCCGAATTATCATCGACGAAGCCCATACTATTAAGAACCGTCAGTCGAAGACTGCAAAAGCTTGCTACGAACTTTCGGCTACACACCGTTGGGTTCTTACAGGAACCCCTATCGTAAATCGCTTAGAGGATCTGTTTAGTCTAGTTAGGTTCCTTAGGGTTGAACCGTGGAACAACTTTTCCTACTGGCGAACATTTATTACCGTTCCATTCGAGTCCAAAGATTTCGTGCGTGCCCTTGATGTGGTGCAAACAGTACTAGAACCCTTAGTGATGAGAAGAACGAAAGATATGAAGACGCCCGAGGGACAACCGTAAGTTATAACATTATGTACTCATACCATTCGAGGGTTTAATACTGACTTTATCTAGTCTCGTTCCCCTTCCCCCGAAATCAATGGAAATCGTCGAGGTTGAACTCTCCAAGGCCGAACGAGATGTTTATGATTACGTCTTTACTAAAGCGCAACGTACATTCTCTGCCAATGTCGAGAAAGGCACGGTCATGAAAGCCTACACCACCATCTTCGCACAAATCCTTCGTCTGCGGCAGACGTGCTGTCACCCAATTTTGGTTAGGAACCAAGATATTGTCACGGAAGAGGAAGCCGCTGGAGCAGAAGCGGATGCAGCCGCAGGATTTAGCGACGACATGGACCTCCAATCCCTAATCGAACGCTTTACGGCAACTACTGGCGACGAAAATGCTAATGCCTTCGGCGCCCATGTCCTTCAGCAGATTAGGGATGAGGCAGTAAATGAATGCCCTATCTGCTCAGAGGAGCCGATGATTGAGCAGACAGTCACCGGCTGCTGGCACTCTGCGTGTAAGAAATGCCTACTAGATTTCATAAAACACAACACGGATCGGCACCAAGTGCCGAAATGCTTCAATTGCCGCGAACCTATCAACAGTCGTGATCTATTCGAAGTGGTTCGGGAGGATGATGATGATGACCCGGAGAAGATACAAGCATCGCCCAAGATCCGATTACAGCGCTTGGGCTCAAACGAGTCTTCGTCTAAAGTCGTGTCGCTGATGAAACACCTCCGCGAGCTGCGCAAGGAGCACCCGCGCATGAAATCAGTCGTGTTCAGCCAGTTCACGTCGTTCATGTCGCTCATCGAGCCCGCGCTCGCGAAGGCCAACATGCGGTTCCTGCGGCTGGACGGGTCGACGAACCAGAAGGCGCGCGGGGCCGTGCTCAACGAGTTCCGCGAGTCGCCGAAGTTCACCGTCTTGCTCCTGAGCCTGCGCGCCGGCGGCGTCGGGCTCAACCTCACCCAGGCCAAGCGCGTCTTCATGATGGACCCCTGGTGGAGCTTCGCCGTCGAGGCCCAGGCTATCGATCGCGTACACAGGATGGGCCAGGACGACGAGGTCAAGGTCTATCGGTTCATTGTTAAGGATAGCGTCGAGGAGCGCATGTTGAAGGTCCAGGATAGGAAGAAGTTCATGTGAGTCGTCCCCTTTGTCCTGTTGAGGGTTTTGTTGTTATATAGGTGTGGAATCACTTTGCTGACATATTCGCTTTTCTAGTGCTACTTCGCTGGGCATGATGAGCGATGAGGAAAAGAGACTCCAGAGGGTTGAGGATATTAAGGAATTGTTAAGCTGATGTGGATATTGTAGGCCATAGAGCTTGGATGAATTGGTTTCATCCCAGTCTACATAGGAGGAGGTACTTATAAAGCCAGACATATGTATGGACTCGGCGTACCTTTAGTAGAAACGCAGGAGCGCCCGCTTCGCGATGGATCCTGGAAGCTTTTGGGTATCAGCTAGTTATGAGCAGCACTAGCTTCAACCCAGGATCTTCCCTGTAACTTTACAAGCTATAGAAGTCAAATAGCACCACGCGTAGAATAATGATACGAATGATTTGAAAAAAAAAAAAAAAAATAAAAAAAATCATCGCAACGGTGAATTCGGAGGCGTTATATTATACATAGCCTCTTTAAGTACTTCTAATATCAAACCACGTCCAGTTCTACTTATGTATCCTTATGTATCCCAAGTCCCTACCCGCCTCTCCCCCAAATCCGACTCTGTCATCTGTCATCTGTTCCGTAGTTACCATTGACATCGAAAATCTTTGCATCAAAAACATCATAACCCAATCTTTGCTCTGTAGCCGGTTTAACTCTCTCACCCTCCATAAATAACCCCCCCCTAATCATTGTTGACAAAATCGATGTCATCGCAATCGCAATCGCAATCGTACATGGCTCTTCGTTATATCTAACGTTTTAACAGACAGCAGCTCATATCATATATCGTAACTCATTTCTTAGTCTAGCAACTATAGATGAGGCATCCCACTTACCCACCTACCCACCCTCCCATCTAAGTATATAACGACAGAGAAAACGAAAGATATTCTGTGGTGTACATGTGGTGTACATGTGGCGGACCACGTCACTGAGGAGAATGCCGCTCAGAAGACGAAGCATTGCTGCTCGAATCGTGTATCTCCTCAACGACGCTGCCGCCGCCGTGATGGTCGAGGGAGAGCTTCTCGTACTCTCCGAGGAGATAATCGAGGGTGTTCCTGCTGGGGTTTGGGGCGTCCTTGTCGCGGGTGAGGATGGGGACGACCCACTGGGCCTGGACGTACTGCATCATGAGGGGCATGTCGTCGTCGCCTGGCCCTTGGTTGTTGGAGAAGAGGTGGGTGCGCACGAGGTCGAGGTCGTTAGCCTTCATGCGGTCGCGCAGGAGCCGGTACACGAGCACGGCGATGTGGTAGTTGTGGCCCTGGTCGTACAGGCCCTTGGCGCATAGGATTAGCGTCGACCGCAGCGACTCGATGTCGACCGGGGGCGAGAGCGCGGCGATGGTTGGGGGCACCGGCATGCCGGATTTGTCGATCTTTTGCAATGTCGTGTCGCCGAGGAACAGCAACCAGTGCATGAGCAGCGGGTCGTAGCCCTCGAAGCTGTGGCGCAGGTAGTATAGCCGGAGGAGCGTCTCGAGACGCACTTCGGCGTGCGTGATGATGTTGTGCCACGTGAGGTCTAACGTAAACCCTGGTTGCGCGAGGAAGCGAACGAGCGTGATGATGTTGCCGTAATACTCGATGCTGAGAATCCAACGGTCAGAAATGCTAGGGCATATATACCTGTGCATACATATCATATGTACGATAATAGGTAAGGGGGACGGAGACCTGGCTTACTGGATCTTAATATGATCTGGGAATACGATCTTCGTAGGCGATAGAGTTTCCGGGAGGTTAACGAACCAGTTATCCAGCCGGGACTTACACTCGAGCGCCTTCTCAACGCTAATGCGAGGCGGTTTGCCCTCCTCGAATAATTCCAACGCCATTTCATTCATCAGGTGCCGCAGTTCGAAATTTGCTTTGATAAGGTGGCCCAGGTTAACTGAGTACAACCTGTGGCTCATCGGATATCGAATCCAGGTCTCGCCGTAAAATTCGGAATCGGCCTCAGGGTCTGGCAGCGGGTATTCGGGGGCTTTTTTGAGATGAGGTGGCGCGGCGAAGTAGAAACGCTGCCAGCTATATCGGATTAGCAGAGGATAAAGCGCTAAGGAAGGATTTCTTCGACATACGCTTGCCAGGTATAGATCCCCCAGGCCGTGAAAGCTCGAACTCTTCGCAGCGATTCGTTGTCCGTACCCACGTGGGGACTAAATAGGTCCATTTCCTCCGCCATAGCCATTGCCTGCAGAAGATAAGACGTACCAACCTTATCCATGGCGGTAGTGAGAGATACTATGCCGAGTATTATAGCGGCCTGGATTGTGGGTAGGCTACCGGTATTCCTCTGGCTCTCGACTTTCCAGAGTCTTTTCGCTTCGGCCATGAAGCGGTAGCCGAGAGTGTGGGGAACCCAGAACTTATTACGATCCGGGATTTCTCGAAACATGTGCTGGATACCCAATGGTCAGTCGGCGGTATCAACTACGGTCCGGTCTACTAGACTTACACATGCAGCGGCGAGCACGGAGTTAACTAGTAGAGATGAGCAGAAATCGGTTCGTCCCGAAATCATGTCTTTGATGAAATAGTCCATATGGAAAGCTGCCGTCCAGGGGTGCTGGTAGAATACGTAGGAAGTGAGCAATCTTCTTAATAGGTGGTTGTCCGACGTGACGTTAGTCCATTTCGACACGTTTACATCGTCGAAATTGGGTTCGACAACCTGAGCCGCATGATAGGGCTTGAGGTATCTCTCGTCGCCGTACCCTTCACGTTGAGTTTCAGTTTCAAATCCATGAGTAGGAGGGGCACGAAACGTAGTCTCATAAACAAATGATCGCAGGTAGAGGTTGTCCGACATGAGGATGTAGGGAGGCATATCGCGAATATATGGGAATTCGTACCGACGACGAGCTTCAGGAGCTAGGGAAAGCTGTATGAGGAGATCCCCATCCCTCGCATGACGTAGGATAGAACCGACATCATCACCCGTCCGGATTCTCCGGAGGATCTCGAGGGACTCGGTTTCGGATTTTGTCTTGAGTAGACCGAATAATTCCTCGTAGGGGGTTATTCGGTTTTGCAGTTCATGGTGTTTTCGCTTGAGGGCCTGGGAGTGAGTCTCTGCTGGAGCCGTAGCGTATCGACATTCGGTTCCGTGTCTCACGCAGAGGCTACACTTTGGGCGCTCAGCGTTACACTGCGAAGAGAGCAAGGGGGTGTCAGTCGTGATACATTACACCAGATCATCCCGGGTATGGTGATGTGATGTGATGGTGGTATGACCATGTAAAGAAGAGAGGTAAGGTAAGGTAAGGAGATTAAGAGATATAGGCTGGGTAGGTTAGGTAGATTTATTTTATTTCTTTTATTTTTATCTTTTTCCTTACTTTTGATTTCCTCTTCCGACATGCCTCGCACGCGGCTGTAACTTGTCTCCTCCCCTTAGATCCAGCGCCTGCGGAGGCACCGTGACTTGGACTGCCTGCCGGGGCCGGTGCAAGTGGAACTAGACGGCGTCTCTTATTAGAAGCTGAACCACCTGGTGTTTCCTGCTCCATGACTAGTGGGTGTTTTTCCCCCGGGGTTGGTAAGAATGAGGCCCACGAGGGAGCAACTTGTCTGGGGGACGCGACGTAGTGTATGAGTGAAGTAGCAAACCCAGTCTCTCCACCCAAAATCCAAAATGTTTTAATCTGCGGAGTTTTTTCCGGCGAACTGTCCGCAGGGGAAATCACGACCATACCTAATACCTAATACCTAATACCTAATACCTAATACTTAACCTATGTACCTTGACTACCTAATTTACCTATCTACATGTATGTACCTCTACGGCAGGATTTACTCTACGAGATACTTTATTCAAGTAGGCTGGGGGCCATAAGAAGCCCATGGAAGCCATGGTTGGCCCTGCCTGCCCTGCATATAGCTGAGCACGCCCCCTGGAGCGATACACTAGCCACTTTAGGTATAGATCACTACCAAATCTCCACAACCTAACCGTCTTTTCTACGATTAGTTCCTTGTGTAACGTATACTAGTTCGACACTAATCAGTAATCTCAATGGTATTGCAGAATCTCAACACTTCTAAATCGCTCAAGGGCTGGAGAAAGTTGCTGCTTTGTAATAACTAGCCATATCTGCTGGAGTTAACTACAGTGAACTATGGTTGAAAGTATCTGAACTAACATTTGATTGACTACCTACCTCCTACGTACTTGGCTAATGTTATCCCGTTGAGCTTATTCCGACATCATGAGTGTATCCAATCATTTTCAAATAAACTGCTCAAAATGGTATAAAGTGGGTCTTCTCAACTATTTGAATAGCCTCAATTATGGATCTCTGGCAATCAACAAACGGAAAGAAACCGTGCTACTTTGTAGCAACAAAACAAACCAAGCAGCTTTACTAAGTCACTATCCAATTAGTTGAGTCCTCTAAACAGCGGAAAGTTTTATTCTGCCATGTAATTAGTTCAGCTAATAGGACATAAATTAAATCTAATTGAATAAAGGCTACCCCCCTAACAATGAGTCAATACTATTATCACTCACACTTATAATCTGGGGCAATCCACTAGTTCTAATATAGATTAATTACCATGCCTCTTACTTTACTTAGGTAGGTATCGCTAAAGTGTGCTTAAAGTGTCTTTAATTGGGATACCTAGGTAGGTACCCACGTAGGTAGGTAGTATCAAACATCTATGAGGTAGAGCTATAGGTAATAGGTAAACCAGTACAATTTTCATTTTAAGAGATATCAAATATTCTCAAGGTTATGATCATACGCAATCTTCATTAGTCTTCATTATCCAGTCACGGCAGTAAATCGGTAGTAGCTAATCTCACTTGAATGTCGAAAAAAAAAAAAAGGTTGGTGCGTTCCATCATGATGATACTTTTTGATCTCAATGCAATTTACGGACCGAGCTATACTCATTTACTTCAATATATCTTTTCTCTTCTACCTAGCTTACCACCCATAATACGATTCGCTGAGCAATCATATTGACAGTTTATCTGGGTAACTATTAGTTGTAGGTACTGTGTTGTCCTTGTGAGACAGGTAGGTAATACCTAAGATGGTTACCAAATGAGATGATTTCATACTGGGACTCTAATTTAAAAGTATAACTGAGTTATACCTCTCAGAAAACTTTTATTTACCTATTATTCCTGCTAGGCGACACATGCAGGGCCTGCCTTGTGAAGAAGAGCTGCCCCGCGCCACGAATGACAGGAAATCAAGCTCAGAGGTATATCAGTATCGACTGGTCCCAACAACCTACAGCTATCTTTGCATATAGTACATGTTATTTGATTTATATTTTAGTTTAGTTTAGCCTTATTTTATTTTATATCAAGAATTGCCCTTCACTATCCGAAACTCGAGGTTTACTTCATTTTTTCAGACCTGCAGTATGCAGATACCGGAAGCTGGCTGTGAACTTTGCCAAATAGGTGCCAGTCACCATGGCTGAGCTATATGTCTAAAAGCATTGCACTCAATGGAGTATAAACTTGGAGCCAAACTAAAACTACCTATAGTGAACCTTAGGTAATACCTAACTCCATAGACCTACTTTAGGTAAAGGGTAGGCAAGGAGCATTAACATCCTTACAATGCACTAGAAGTAGTGGATAGTGTCAGTTTATGAGACCATAATTTCCCTGATATCCGTTTATAGATGCTACTGTGTCAGGAGTCTCACTTGAGACTCTTTTGTTCCCCAGGAGTTGTTTGTATATACCTAGGTAGCTTTGGCTTCAACACTATCGTAGTTAGAGTTTCTGGCGCAACAATGAAGTTTTTTTTCTACCTCATGCTCTGCGACGTGACATACTGCAACCTCCCTACGGTAATCGCTTTGTGTTGTCCATGTTCTGGCCATTTAAGTTGGGCGGGAATACAGATGTGAACTACCATAAATTGAAGCATAACAAAATATTATTTAAACATCAAGACAGTAGCACCGCTACCTACCTCTCAGGTAACGCCATGAGATAATTGTGATGGAGAGGTTATCTCTTAGGTTGTAAGGGCCCGGAAAGATAGCTATCAAATCGCTATACTACCAAAAGGTAGAGCGATGTCAACTCGAGATATTGACGTTGCTATCTCCACTTATAAGGACCTCACAGACGGTACCGTAACAGAGATGTTATGCAAAAGGTCACTGGTCAGACTAAGTGACACTTCGATAGATGAAAAGGTTTACGTTAATATATGTAGGGGCCTCGGTAGGCTGGTAACAGCTTTCGTACTATGTTATACTCACTTGCTTTGGGTATGAATCGCATCTGTGCGTAATCAGCCCAGCCTCTTATCTCACATTACTCTTACGAAATTAGGAAGGCAAATCGAGAAGTCGCTTTAGTAAGGGCTCTTGAGTAGATAAACCAGTAGTCCCTCGTCTTGAACTCAATGGGTATGTCCCGCCAAGCATACTCATGGCTTACAAAACCTGAACTCTATAGGTAGACCCGTATACCAAGATCTTGAGAGCTGCCTAGCTAGGGATAGTCGCTCCAGTTGATGGAAGTGATATGGGAAGTTTCCCGAATCGGGGTTCTAGACTCCGGAAGCGGGGAGGCGATTGGTTGGTAACACTCCCGGCTTTTGGACACCGACGGAACCCGTATCTTACAAGATCGGCATCGAATAGACTATCTGAACTATACCTTGGTGCTACCTATGGCGACTACATATCACACGAAGGTATCTGCTAGAACTACCACCGTTATCAGGTAACAACCAGTAAGGCGCATTGAGCCCTTCGCACGCCTCGTTCTGGAGGCTGAATGATCGTCGATGATCGAAATCCCGAAGAGATAACACCCACATGTCAACACTGTTGGCAATTACACACTCCAAGAGGGGAATTCGGCCCTTTCTTGTTATCTTATTCTTGAGATTCTGTTGCATCGTGGATGACGAGCACTTGCTGGCCGCTATTAGATCGTGACCTAGGCCGTAGTTCGTTTATAATACGAATGCACGTAAGAATGGCGTGCGTGCGCAAGAGGTATAGTCGTGTTAAACTCTCGACCCTGTTGTATGTAGGTAGGTACATAGTATATCTCGTCTCCAACCCCTCCCTTACCCACTCGTCCGGGTTCCGATATCAATCTTGTCAATGAACAGTCACGCAGTCACGCCAGCCACGAAAGCAAAGAGCCGCCAAGAGCCTCCATTGGCGTGGGGACGAGCAGCATCCCTCCTGCCTCTCTCGGCAATTGATAGGCATGCGCGGCAAACGACCAACCCTATGAATCCTGGAGTATTCTATACCTTCTATACTATAATACCTAAAAGACGGCTGCCGATTGGACGGGCCTCGACGTGGGTGCGGGCTGGGCAAAACAAAGGACTAGTTTTCCTCAGCACTAACTGGCAATTCTTTTTGTACCGTCCTGGCCGTCTATACCAAATAGTGGCGTAATTGGGCGCCAAGGTCTAGGCGCAGACCAAAGTGCCGGGGGATAGTCCAGAATCCGAACTCATGCCGCGCTGCTCTACATATTAAATTATCCACCCACCTACCCCTTTAGGTAGATTGGGAATGCTACGACAGTATCTACGCTCATGATGCCATCTCCCCAAGACGAACACCCTCGTCGATATGTGGTCGAGCGTATTGGAAGCGACGGCTTCTCAATCCGAGCTAACTTATCGCCGGAGCCCTCACGGGTGAATACTTAAGGGCGAGTCAGGGCGAAGTCAGCTTTGGAGTTGGGCCCCCCTCTTCTTCTGCGTCTTCATCGCTCGGATACAAGTCGAGAGGATCTGTAATTTGTAGTGCAGATAACTTGGGGAACAGACGTCGAGCATAATGAAGTACTCTCTGAACGCAGTCGCCCTTGCGGCGCTCTCCGGCTTCGTGGCCGGAAAGGAGATGCCGCCCGATGGCAAGTTGGCAGCGGAGATCTTCGACAGTGGTTTGCGACACGAGCACATCATGTCGACCAAGATGGTACGGAATACCTCATTAGGTACATAGCCAATGTTGATATACAGTTAATGCTAACTGGAACCCACAGGCGTACTGGGACAGCCGAAGAGAGCAAGGTCTTTTCGACTCTACCAAATACAAGAGCATGGACGCCTCCGTTGACGTAGTCCCCTGCGTGAACGGAATCGCTGAGCTCCACGCCAACGACCCCCTCTACAAGTTCAAGTGCAGCAAGCTCGACCTGTACGACTTCAAGTCGCATGCGGACCTCGGCAGCAACAACGGCGAAGGTGCCGGCTCGTGGGGTTGGACCAGCCCTGACGGACGCGAGTTCGTAGCCATCGCGCAATCCGACGGCGCCGCGTTCGCCGAGATCAGCCCCGAGGGAAAGCTCATCTACCTCGGCCGGCTGCCGCAGTACCCCACCGCTGAGCCCTCGCTATGGCGCGAGATCAAGGGCTACAAGAGCTACATCGTCATCGGTAGCGAGGCCTACAACCACGGCATCCAGGTCTTCGATATGGCCAAGCTGCTTGACGTCGACCCCGCCAAGCCCGTCACTTTCAACAACGACGACGACATCTCCTACTTTAACGACCTGCCCGCCGGCCGTTCCCACACCGTCCAGACCAACGAGGAGGCTGGATACGCCGTCGCCTCGGGCGCGCAGCCGCGCAACTCCGCTTGCGCCTCTGGCCTTATCTTCATCGACTTGTCTGACATGTCCAACCTGACGTCCCCAGGATGCGCCGCCGCCGACGGCTACGTGCACGACGCCCAGTGCCTGATCTACCGGGGGCCGGACGAGAAGTACGTGGGCGAGGACATCTGCTACGGGTACAACGAGGACACGCTGACGATCTACAACGTGACGGACAAGGCGAACCCGTCGATCATCTCGCGGACGTCGTACGAGGGGGCGAGCTACACGCACCAGGGCTGGGTGCTCGACACCGAGTGGCAGGAGTACCTGGTGCTGGACGACGAGTACGACGAGTACGACCACGCGGGGCTGGGCGCGGCCGGGTACCCGATCACGTACATCTGGGACATCTCGTCGCTGGAGGCGCCGCGGCAGACGGGCCACTACCAGGCGTCGCGCAAGGGCATCGACCACAACCAGTTCGTCAACGGCGACTTCGTCTACCAGAGCAATTACGGCGGCGGCCTGCACATCCTCGACATCTCCTCCATCCCCTCCGACCCCACCGGAAAGAGCGTCTCCGAGGTCGCCTACTTTGATATTTACCCCGAGGACGACGACGTCGAGGGCGGCGGCCAGGTCGAGTTCCAGGGCACCTGGTCCCACTACCCGTACTTCAAGAGCGGGTACATCATGATCAACACCATCGAGCGTGGTGCCTACGTCGTTAAGCTATCTTCGTAAGGAGACGAGTCCTTAGAATAATACCTCTCATCTCATCTCATCTTATTTGTGATGAAGTTAAAAGAGTACTCGGGAAAACTGAGATATAGTAGCTAAATAGACATGAATTAACGAAATACATAACAAAGTCAATGGTTCGATTAATACTTGTGAATGGTTATAATAATACAGTATCGTAGAACAAGAGCGCTTGCTGTCTACCCGTAACTGCGCCTTTAAGCATACCTAGGTAGGTACCTAACGTATTATAAGATTAAGAGTCCCGCTTCGCTAGCTCAGTAGTTACAGTCGGCGTCTGCTTCTTCTGCTGCAACAAATAATCACCACCCCGCCACGCTTTATACACCCCATACAGCCCCTGAAACGGGCGAACATCACGCAGCGCGGCCGGCATCCTAGACCCCTCCATAGCCCTCCTCTTCGCGTCCTCGTCAACCTTAACTTTATCGTACACGCTCGGCAGGTGAGCGGCGCGGTACTTCTCGCGCACGCCATCGTACGCGGGCCTATCGTACGCGCTCCAGAACTCGTCCTCGGTGTAATACGCCTGGGCGTACAGCGTCTTGTTGCCGCGTAGCTCGTGCACCTTCTGCTCGATCGCGCGGTTCAGGCGCACCAGTTCCTGGTAGTCGGCGCCGCCGGGCCGCGGGCCCCAGATGCCGAAGTTGAGCATGTATTCGGGGTAATCCGGGTCGGCGAAGCTCGCGTGCAGCCCGTGCGCCGCGTCGGGCGTCGAGCGCCGCAGGCGCAGCGGACACAGCCAGACCGGGTAGATGCCCAGCGTCCGGTCGACCCAGTCGGAGAAGCCGTCTGCGGCGTCGAAGGGCACGCCTACGTCTTGGATTATGTACGTGTCTGATAGGCGGCTCTTGTGCAGGGCGTGGTACATGACGCGCGCGTGCATGTACCGGTCTAGCAGGAAGCGCGTGATTCGGTTGAAGGGCATGAAGAAATACTTGTACGCGTATCTGGCTACCCAGAAGCCGCCGCGGTCCCACCGGAACAGGTAATCGACTAACGGAACGTAGTCAACGACCGGCTTATCCGCTTTCTTGACTCGCTTCTGGACGTCTAAGTAGAACCACGGGTCCCTCCGTCGAAAATACCGTCTAGGCTTGGAGCCTGGGGGTATGCTATCGACCAAACGGCCAGAACAAACAACGGCCGAATCCGGAGAAAAGACAATAGTGTCGAGATACTCGACCTCCGGGTTCGCCAGCTGCTCCTGGATCTTCTTCCTCGCATCCGAAAACCCTCCTGTGGGATAATGCGTCAGCTCGACGAAGGCCTTTGCATCTCTAAGCTGAACCTCCAGTAGCGTGACGATCCCGACGGTTCCGAAGCCTGACGCAGCGCCCCAGAAGAGGTCCGGCTTGTCGAACTTGGACGCGCGCGCGACTTCCCCGTCGGGAAGGACGATCTCGATCCAGTTGACGGTGGAATCGAAGGCGCCGTGGCGGCACGAGCTGCTCTCTCCGGCCGAGCCGCTGAACCCGCCGCCGACGGTAATCCCCGGGAACTCCATAACTACTAGCGGGACCAAGCCGGCGCCTCCGGTCGCGTCCAGGAGGCTGTCCATAGCGACATTGGGTTCCACCAGCGCCGTTCTCTGGGCTTTATCAACTTCCAAGACATGGTTTAGTTTGCTGGTGTCAACTGTGTTGTCACTGTTTTTCTCGGAGGTACGCGTGCTGTTTGTCGAGCCATGGTAGACCCGGAAGGGCCGGCGCTGCGCGTAGAACCCTTGCAACCTCTTGGATATAGATGTTACGGCATTGTTGTGAGCGTCCATTATGAGTGATACTTTTAATGTATAAACTATAACCTGATTCAAATTGATAACATAACAAACGCGTCGGCATGCGAAAGCAGTAAGTGAGTGACAGTGGCTTAGACTGACAGATGGTATCAGCTGGCAGGCAGCCGTCAAACGCTCCTATTATCATGGTTACCATAGATGAATTCCACACATGTCAACAGGATCTCCTAGGAAGTTTACGTTAAGCTACGTTGTTTTTATTGTTTTATGAAAATGGTTATCTGCCCAGAAATTTTGTTTCGGAAGTTCCCAGAAATCATATCTCTTACTATGTATACTTCTATAATTGTACTATATCAGAAAACATAAGATGACGCCTTAGGTAATATGCCAAATACCAAGAAAGTCATCAAGTTTAACAAGAGTTTTAGGATGATCTTTCTAAACAGCAGTGGTAGTTTTATAATTACCACTCATGTGTCTGCCTACTGAGTTACGAGCTGTATTTTATATTTATACTTCTCATATTCCATGCTGGGTACCTACTATCCTGCCGAGGTTTCAGTAAACCATAGCTTGGTTCACATAACGTTAGTATTTAAGCTTCAAACTCATAATATTGAAAATTACAAATATTAACCAAAAAAAGTTGCCGAGGCCTCTCTCTTAACTAACCTGACCCTACTGTGTGTGTCTGTGGTCTAGAGTGAGACAACCCTACAGCTCACCTCCCCTCTGTAAACAATTCTACGAACTCTACGTATACCCTGCAGTCTTCCTATTTTGCGAAGACCAACTTGCTTAAACTGGGTAAACTATGCATGTTGAGCCGTCAGGCTCGGTGTATTCTCCCTCATTGCTATTATCTGAAGACATGGCTAGGCAGTTCACTATCCCAGGGAAAATGTTTCTCTAATATAAAGCCAATAGATTAGATTTGTAAGTTATATAAATCGTCTCTGATATTCCATTTATCCTACATCTACTATTTTATTCGAGCTTTATATACGCCTGTGCTACTGCTAACAAATACACAGGACCTTGACGCAAAACCATAGATGGGGGGGGGATAAAGTGGGACACTCTCAAGTTCGAGTAATTGTAATCATATCGCAACTCTCAACAGCACTTAGAAGAAAAGGAGTAAAATGAGATCTAAGCCTCCTTTATCGCCTCCAAATTTTAGCTGCGCAGACGTATAATGAAAATGCTCGTCCGTAGATACCTAGGAGGTAGACACCAAACCATCTCAAGGACACCGCAATTTGAAAATGAATAACCTCATAGGGCCAAGTCCTAAAGGACGCTTGGATTCATGATTTGATCAGATTATTTATTAGTCTTCGAAAAAGTAAAATTCAATAAGTCTTTATCCAGACTGAAACCCTGATACCAGTACAGGACTTCGTAAATGCAATGGGTATCATATGCATTATGCGCCCTTTAAGCAGACGCCTTCAATGTAAATCAGCAGTTCAATATATAATAGCAAAGATGTGGGAAAAAACGCAAGGCTCGCATGGGGATCGTCCAGCGATTTTGTTTAGATCGTGATCTAAATTTGAGTATGTGCTCTTTTGAGCATCATGGCACGTGTCCGCGCCCTCTTCGCTTCCTGCTTTCTCCTGATGATCCTGACGTGATTTCGCTGGCGGAACCTAACCAACCAGGCAAATATCGTGTCGCGCATCAAGATTAGGATTGTTGCGACCACAACAGGAACTGCAATGTACCAGCTGTTTTGTATTAGATAAATGTTTTCATAGAAATTCTTACCGAGGGGTGAACTTACAACTGGTTAACAGAACCCTTTACCACCCCAAACTCGGAGAAGTTTTGGCCAAAGTATCCAGTGATGAAGGTTAATGGTAAGAATATGATGGTAACGGTCGTCAATTGCTTCATACTCTCATTTTGATTGGTCGAGACGGTGTTGAAAGTCAGGTTAATCATGTGATTAGCCAACTCTTTAATCTGGTTGAGACCTTCCGTGATGAGCACGCAATGATCGTACTAGGACACGTGAATTAGCAATTGAGCACGAAAAGGCGCAAACAAACACGTATGGGTTCATGTTCAGCGGAAATGACAGCCAAGGAAAAGAGCCTTAGTATAGCATTTTGAGGAGAAACTTACCACATCGCCTAAGTAGGTATAAGTCATCGGCGAGATGATGACGCCTCCATCGGGATTTTGCAGTTCCCTTGCCGTGTCCTCTTGGCTCAGCTTTGTCTTATGGTCCCGGAGCGCACTGATTAGTGACTGAATCGGGTTGATAAGACTGTATAGCTTGCTGACTTCGGATATCACGATATAAAGGAATTTGGTATCGTTGACCTTGGGGCTAATGAAGAAGTCAAGTTCCAGATCTTCAATGACATCCCGATAGCATGCTGTGACCGGTATAGCCATGTCGATTATCGCATCAATAATGGCCTGTGTGACCATTGATGCGTCGCAAGACTTCCTCAGGATGGTGGTCGGGCTTGCTAATCGAGCTAAGATAGGCTTTTCAACATCATCAGCCGACTGCTCAAAGAAGGCGATCACCGTATTATCCGAAGTGATGAACAGCGCAACCTGCTCGGCAGTGACAGCTACCCCTCTAGACACCAGAGCCGAATTCTTCTCCATGTATTCAGTTCGCGCAGAGTTTGGCGAAGCATGGAACCTCTGCAATGTACGTAGTGTGTTCGGATTGAATACATTGGAGAGATTGGTAGGCTGATGCGTAAACCTTCGGATTGGTTTTGGCATTTGCGTTGAGCCACTCTCGAGCACAGCGTCACCTTTCATGACATATTCCGATTGTCTACGGAACCATCCTCCGATCCCCTTGCTTCCCCTTCTGATGCTCTTTTCATCATCGCTGCTCTCATCGTCACTGCTGTCATCCTCTATTATGCGGACCAGCTTCTGACACGTAAGAACGATGAAAGCATGGTTGGTGTACCTTGAGAAAGGTGACAATTAGCCACCAAATTAAATTCATACAAATTACAATTACTTACCAATCAGCTTTAGTGCGATTTCTGGTGTTCATGATATCCTCAATCGCCAGTCTGTGGAGGTCTTTATATTGACCTAGAGCCTGGATAACATCCCATGATAAACCATTGACATTAATCCATCGACATTTCACCCAATCAGGTTGTGGCTTCTGCACAAAGTTGATGAGTTGATGATTGTCCAACTCATGTATCTCCAAATTGTCTTGGGAGAAGTCCACAACCGTAATCTGACATTCTGCGTGGAGAGTGGGCACTGTCTCCTGACCACCATCTGGCTTCGAAGGGTCAACACCTGGTTCAGCACCTGGTTTCCATCCGGGCTGACTCTCGAACTCTTCGAATTCTTCCACAGTCAGGAACGTATTCGATCTAGTCATACGTCGTCTGAATGCAGAAACTGGCGATACGGGAGGAGGACTATTTTCGCCAGATTGCCGAGGAGTTGTGATCTTAACATGCGAACTCCGGTGAGATCCTGTTCGACCCGGTGGGACCTCCAAAGGCGCAGAAGCTGAAGTACCTGCATTGGTGTCGAGATTATGCATTGGCATCGTTGTCGTGGTGGGACTGACATCGGGCATATCGTATGGTACGTCGGGGAATTTCTCCATGGCTGTGCTGTCGGAAGACTGTGACATTGTGTAAGACAAGGACTAATTGTCCTTTCAAAAGGTCAAATGGGGTGCAGATCAACGGAAAGAGTTGGGATAACGGTACTGCAATGGAAAGAAACCGTTAGGACGACACATTAGGACAACATCTACTGACCCAATTCTTTGCAATAGAATTCAAAAATATCGTGCGCGAGTGCACACGTTTTGAGAATTATTATCAATGACAACCCTACCAGTCTGAAACGTGCATCTGAGAAATTGAACAAACTCACCACCAACGTTTTAATTACTGACGGATAGAACTCCTATGCGGTCGCGACAAAGGAGGTGGTGAACGAAGAGAGATATGAGATACTGGATAAGAATGCCCATTGGATGTCCCCGCCGTCGTAGAAATATCTAACAAATGCACTAGAAATATTTTAGGGACGTTGAAGGTGTGTTGCGAAAACTGCATGAATACGATGGTTGGTGATC
The DNA here is from genome assembly GCA_022478815.1 of Daldinia bambusicola. Classification (NCBI taxonomy): domain Eukaryota; kingdom Fungi; phylum Ascomycota; class Sordariomycetes; order Xylariales; family Hypoxylaceae; genus Daldinia; species Daldinia bambusicola. Next base: position 25,801 of record MU284267.1, read on the forward strand.
GTTGGGTCGATAAATACATAATTCCCCCACCTGTACCCGCACCTGCAGGCTTGGAATAGGCTACCTTAGGTACCTAACCTATCCAAGGTTATGTTAGGTAGGTACTGTACCTATTCTATAATGCGACGTCAGGGGCCCGCCTGTCTCATGTAACAGAACAAAAATAGCCCAGGGTTAGGACGTTCTAGACCCCGATTAAGCTTTTGTACGTACTGATGTACCTATATAAAGTTTTTGGTCCGGATGAAAATATTGAGTATTAGGTATCATCTATAAATACGTACCTCATATGTAGAATTCCTCAAGCCAATGTATAATGTCATATATGTAGTATGCATATGGTACAGCCAAACTAAGCTATAGTACATGCACGTATCCTCTCCATTAGGGTAAAGCCAATTAATATATGACGTAGTGGCGTTTTTTCAAACAACTGCTTTTTCATTCACACATCTTCACAAATCTTCACACATTCAAGTTTGAGCCATGCAAACACCATTGACTCTAAAGACCAGATAGTTACTTAAAATATGGGCAGGTATCCTCCCATTTACCATACCTTACTCCCAAAAGCTGTACCTTAGTAATAAGCAGCTACCATGGATGGATATGAAGCTCGCCGGCTTGAAAATATTAAACGTAACGAGGCCCTCGTGAAAGATCTAGGGATCCAGAATAATACAATAATCTCTCCAAGAAAAGGAAAGCAAAAAACCAAGAACCAGAATCAATCCCCTGCAAAACGCCGCAAGTTATATATCAATCCCCCCACGCGGTCATCAGCCCGTATTGCCAATGCCAATGCCTCATCAAAGCAGCCCACCACTCCTAAAGACGTTCCAGGTGAATCAGATTCGTCCGATAGCCCGCCTCGTAAGGGCCAGGCAAAGAAACCCAGCCCTAACACCATAGCACCTGGTAAACTCCTTAGTCCAGAACCAGATCCTAGCCCAGATGCTGTTGAGTCCCTAATTGCGAAATGGTCGTCGTGGACGCTTTCCGCGCCTCCCCCGACGCGCGACGAGGAAGGAACTTACCACTTCGAATCGCATCCCGAATTCACCCCTAATAAGTCCCCCGGGGACATCATCCGCGAGGGTGCGTTTGGGGGAACTTACTGGCGGCCGTATTACTCCCGCCGCCTTCGCACTACCATACGCGACGACTGGAAGGAACTACCGTCGGAATGGACCGACGGTATCGACGTAGAGATGTATTTGACGAGCGAGAAGGCCGACCCGGAGGTCAACAAGTACGGAGTCCTCTGCGGGCAGAGCATCGAGGAATGGGAAGCTAAGGGGTGGATCATGCACGAGTACGACGTGCGCGGCTGGTTCCAGTGGTACTGCAGATTCTGGCTAGGACGCCGCTGTCCGGACGACAACCGCCAGGTGAAGAGGTGGAAGGGGTGCGTGGGAGAGACGGGGAGATTCCGCAGGTCTCTTCTGAAGAAGTACGTACAGAATGGCATACGTACCGTAACTGATGAGGGAGATGACGATCAGAAAGGGGAAGTAAGTCCTGTGCTGCATCAGACGTGCCATCATTGGGCTTGGGAACCTAGGCAGGAGGTCCTAGATCGGTTTTGGGCGGAGAGTAAATAATTCGCCTGGTAGGTATTCATTATGTCTTGGATACTTGTATTGTGGTTTGTGAGAATGATGTAAATTTTGGGTAGGTATGCAGCTGCGAGATAATGAGAGAAGTTATCTCTGGGGAAAAGTGAGTGCTTGATTAATCTTCAATATTAGTACAATCCTCTTTTCCTTTCCAAATTTACTCCTCATAACCGTACGTCAGGAAGCTACTTGCTAACCACCCATTCTCTGCGTTAAATTCATCAATAAAAGTCGATCCATGGAGTACCTTATAGTTCGCCATCTCTCCACAGCCCACTGTCGAGTTGCCATCGCATTCGTGATTCCCGCCTTGGCCAAGCAGGCCAGCAATACGCATCCCTACGTCCCGGCCTTCAAACCAGGCCCCGTGCAAGAACCCATAGTACTGCGCTGAGGTGGCCTCGCCGGCGAACCAAAGCCGGTCTACGTTGGCTCGAAGGTTTTGGTGCTTCTCCAACGTCATGCCTACGGGCCAATTGCTATAAGAGCCATAGGCCCACCTTAGAAAAAAAACCATCAGCTCTGTATCTGTTAAGTCGGGAATTTATCAACTTACTCTTCTGTGCTCCATCGCGGATAGTGAAAGTCGATAGGATCGGTGATCTCCTTATCCGGAAACATCTTCCTAAGCACCTCCATGACCTCGGCCTTCGTCTCCTCGTCGGTTTGCTGTTCGACCCTGTACGACTGACCATCGACCACCGTCACGAAGATGATGTTCGACTCTTCCATAAAGCCCGGGGCGGAAAGTGACTGCCAGACGGGGTAGTAGCCCCGGGACTTGTCGTCCGCGTACAGGAAGAATTCCGTGTTCCGATTCCAGAACGTCTCGTTGAATTGCAGGAAGATTTTGGTGTAAGTCCCCATCTGGAATTGCTCAATGGCTTCGCGCTTCCATCGTGGTAGTGGGGGGTCAAATTCGACTACGTCGTTTTGTAGCACACCTACTGAAAACGTTGCGATGGCATCTGTGATTCTTGAATCAGTAGATGTTACAATAATAGTGTTGAAATATAGTGCTTCAGGTATCATGAAAATTATAGGAAGGGCTGACTTACGCTGAGCTTCGATACACCCGCCATCTTGCAGCTGAACAACCACGCCTTCAGGGCCGTACGAGATCGTCTTTACCGTGGTCTCAAGCAAAAGCCGCGGATCATTCTCTTCAAGGAACTCGCTCGCTTCCCCAATGACGAAACTATTAAAGCCCCTCTGATCCCACACAAAATTGTTCTCATCACTGAACTGGTAAAAAGTCAAATTATACCCCGCAACGCCGAAAAGCAGCCCGCTCTGCTCGGGAGGCCACGCGGTCTCCCAATCCCACTCCCACCACTCCAGGGCCTGCGCGCGCATGTCCTTCCTCGGCTTCCAGCCCGCGACGCTGAAGCCCGCGCGCATGCTCGTGTCCTCGAGGTTCTCCGTGAGGATGCGTCCGGCATCCCGCTCGACCGTCGCGTAGGCGCTCTCGAAGGTCTCGAACAGGTCGCTGAAATCCGCGACGCCGGCCCCGTCGTACGTCAGGATCGAGCTGTAGTTCGAGTACGTGTTGTTCAGCCCGTACTTCTTCGCCAGCGTCCAGATCGGATTCTCCGGCCCGCCTGGGGTGCCTAGCCCTTGCACCCAGTTCGCGCCCAGCTCGATCACGTAGGGAGTTCCGTCGGGTTTTGTGCCGAAATTAGTATGTGCCACTGTATTCGGCGGTTTGGAGTTAGCAATGTCATACATAAGAGTTAGGAGTGGTGTTTCAACACCTCTTCCCCTTCATCATTTCTTCCCGACTATAAGAATTGTTAAGGGAATAAATAAAAATTAAAATTACCTCGACCGCCAATATAGTTGTTCCGATCAACAATTAAGAAATCCGAGATCGACGCATTCGATAGCGCTTGAGCGGCCGTGATACCGGCAACACCCGCCCCGAGTATCGCAACTGTTGTCTTACGACACTCGATCTCGTCGTTTACTGCCCGCGTTACCACCCGAGCAACAACACCTTCAAGAGGTGCTGTAAGGGCACAAAAAGCGGCGAAAAGCCGTCGGCTCACAAGTTTCATCGTGACACGCTTCCTTTTCTTTTCCTCTGAATTTATTAGTTGCGTTCAAGGAACGTTGTTGGGTAGTTCAAGACTTACACCAATGCAAATTGTGTTTAATAAAGGTATGCAAATTTATATACTTTGATTCCTATCAATTGACAAATCGCATCGACAGCACTGATTATCACAACAACATCCTGACCTCCCACGCCCACGCCCCCCCTGCGGCTGATAAGGCGGGAAGAGCCGATCTAGCTGTAGCCGGTCTGGGTGGGAGCTGGAGCTGTCTCACCCGAAGGATCTGCATTGCATTGCGTTGCCCGCTCAGGTGTGATAACGACGGGCTCGGCGTGCAGAAAGCACTAAGCGGCTTCTAGCAGCTCGAGGGGTCGCATCGCGATACCAAGTCTTCCAGCCCGGTTGATTTACCGGTGTGAGAAGATGCACACACCTACTATGTAGCTGGACAGGGTAGTCTTTTCGCGAACTGTGACGTCTTTTGTTACCTAACGCGAGATGCACCCGATCTCTAAGGGAAATTTCGCGCGTCACAAGACTGGTACTTAATTAAAATCTCAGCTTGCTCCGCACGAAGTAATGTTGATGGGAAACGACATATGTATTATTCCAGAGGCCGAGGAGATCCGGAGAAAAAGGAACATTTAGCTGAGAGTAACATGAGGTTGTGTGAGCCTTTGTAAGATTGAACCCAATGGTCCTGGACAGTAGCTGGTTACACGTTCATCGTTTTGAATAACATAATGTGAATGGTGCAAATATCTTTTAAATACCTAACGTAAATAAATTGAGACAGCTCTAGATTCTCATGATTGTAACAGTTAATAAGTGCCCGGTTTACCCCGCGGCTGCTGGCTTGATAGATACCTCCTAATAGGTAACAAAGATTAGTGGAAGTAAGAAAACAACTTCTCTTTTTAAATAAGTTACAGTACGCGGGGTTGCAAATAACCACCAAACCGCTAAACTAACAAAATTATATAATCACATATTATATATAATCACATAATCACATAATATATAATATAATTATAATATTATTTATATTATTTTTTAAAATTAAATATAAAAGTTTTTTTTTTTTATTATAAAATAAATATATAAAAAGTATTAATTATATAAAATTACTTTTTTAAATTTAAATATTAATAATAATATATTTATTATAAAAACTTATAAATTTAAAAATTAATAAAAAAAACTTTAATTAAAATTAAATAATTAAAATTATATTTTTAATATTTTTTAAAATTATTATTTTTTTTAAAAATAATTTTTATTTTTTATTTAATATTATT
>MU284268.1:0-30579 GCA_022478815.1 Daldinia bambusicola
ATTTTTAAAATATATAAAAATAATATTAACATTTATTATAATGAAATTAATTAATTTAAATAAAACTTTATTTATAATTATTTTTAATGATTTAATTAAAGATTTATAATTAACCCTTATATTAATTTCTTTAATATAATAACTATTTATACTTAATTTTTATTTTAAAAAACCTTTAATAATTATTTAAAATATATTAAATCCATATAATATTATAATAAATATATTGGATTATTATAATAAATTATTATTACTTTTTGAAATTTTAATTAAAAATTAATTAATATAAAAATAATTTATTTAATATAATTTTATATATTTTTAAATTAACTGTATTTTTATTTCTTTATTAATTATAATATTAAAAAATATAATTAATATTTAATTTTAATAATATTAAATTTTACTTTATTTTATATTAAAATATTATTTTATAATAAAATATATATTTGTAAAAAATTAATAAAAAATGTATAATACCTTTTAGTATAATAATAATAAAAAGAATAATATAATATCATATTTATTAAATATTAAATATAGAATATATATTTAAGAAAATTTTAAATTTTTTTTTAAAAATATTATATATTTTATTAATATAATTATTTTTATTATTTTATATATTTTTAATAAATTTAATAATATTTAAAAAATATATTTTATTTAAAATTTATATTAAAGGAAAATTATAATAAATATTATTCTATTAATTATTAATAAGTATATATATTTAAATAGGTTAATTATTTATTAATATAAATAATAAAACTATTTAAAAAAATTAAAACTTTTATTATTTTAATTTTATTTTTTATTTTAAATAATTATAATAATAATTAATTTTATTTTAATTTGCTTATTTTAATATTATTTATAACTTAGGTATTATTAATGTTTTTATTTAATAAATATTTAAGTATAAACCATGTTTGTATTAAATAAAATTTAACTTATTTTAATTTTTATAATTTTTACTATATAGTAATATTATTTATTTTTATATTTTATTAAAATCTTATTATTTTAATAAATTAAATGATATATAAAATTTAAAAAGAAAAATTTTAAAATACTATTTAAAGATAATAAGTAATTATGTTTTATTATATAATATTTTATTATATTATTATTAAATTTAAAAAAGAAATATATTAAAATAATACTTTAATTTAAATAAGTATTATAAAAAAATATATTTATTATAAATAGTTTTATTTAATTATAAAATATATATTTATAATATATTTATAATAAATAAAAAAGGATAATACAATTTTCTTATTTATAAATAAAATTATTATTTTTTTTTTTTAAAAAAAATCTCTTTTTTATTATTTTTTTTATATTTTTATATAAATTATTTTTTTAACTTTTTTTTTATTATATTGTATAAAATATTATTTAATCATTAACCTTTATTATTATATTTTTTTATATTAAAATAATATAATTTAATTATAATTATAATTAAAATTGTAAAAGAAAGAAAAAAAAATTGTAATTATTATTATAATAAAGGTAAAAGAAATAATCTTTTTTTTAACCTTTTATATATAAATTAAAATTAAGGTTAAGATTTTAACTTTAATTTTTTTATATTTAAGAAATTTATTATATTATATTAAAATATTTTTATATAATATTTTTTATATATAAATTATATTTATTTTATTTTTAATATATATAACTTTATTTAAAATATTTTCTTTTAAATTAATTATATTATAATTTTATTTAATTAATTAATTTATGAAAAATATATTAATAAAAATATTACTTATATTATTATAAATATTTTATTATTTAATTTATATACTTTTATTTTATATTAATTAATTTTTATATAAAAATAAATAATATTATAATTAAGGATTTAAAAGCTTTAATTAAATTTTTTAAATATATATATTAATTTTTTAAATAATCTTTAAATTAAAAAATATTTAATAATTTTATATTTATTAATTTTATTAATTTTAAATATTTTTAATTATTTTACAAATTTTATAATAAAATTATTATAATTATAAATTATTTTATTTATAATTTTATTATTATTAAAATTAATTAAAATTATAATATAATATTTAATTAAATAAATATTAATAAATTAATTTTTATTTATAAATTATAATTATAATAATAATAATTTTTAATTTTTAATTTTTATTTTTATTATTAATATAATAATATATATATTATTTTTTATTTTATTTTTATATTATTATTAATTTAATATATTTATTAATTTTATTATATTTAAAATTTTATTAATTATTTAATTTAAATGGTAAATTTAAAATTTTATTTATTCTTTAAAAATAAAAAGTTTTAATATTAATTTATTATTAAATAAATTTTTTTTTATAAAATATATAAGTTTATTTTTAAAATATAAAATAATAATAATATGAATAAAATATATTAAAATATTTTTCTTATATAATAATTAATTTTATTTAAGGATTTTATTAAAATATTTATTTTTAATCTTTATGTTTTTTTATAAAAGGTGGTTAAGTGAATTTTAAATATTATTTTATAATTAATTAATTTTTATTAAATTATTATTATAATAATTATAAAAATTATAAATAATATTATTTATGAAATTAATAATAATATTAATATTATTTTTATAAAAAAGTTTAAAAATTAAGTAAGTTTAATAATAAGTTAAAACTTTTTTAAAAATAATTAAATTAATTTTAGATTTTTATTATTAGTATATCCTTAAATTATTATTAAATGTTTATTAGTATATTTAATATAATTAATATATTCCCACCACCTAATTTTAATTAATTTAATTTTATTAACTTTTATTACTTTAATTATAATATTAATTTAAATTTAATAATTTAATATATAAATTTTATATTACTGCTTTTACCTTAATTAGAATTATTTAATAATATAAGTTTTAATTAAATACATGCGGTATTTTAAAAGCTATTCAAATATATACATAGATACTCGATTAAATACGGTTACTTCTAATAAAGCCTTTATTATTATTACCACCACTATTACCACCATATATATTCAAATAATTTAATATAAAGAGCTTGCACTAGGCCGATATTTATATTGTTACGAAATTCTAATTAAGGCGAAAACAGCAATATTAATTTCGTATGTTAAATAGCTGTTTTCAATTTAATATAAAGGTTAATATCTTGGATATAATGTATAATTAAATGAGGCTTAGTTAAAGGCTTTATTAGAGGCTTTTTTGCGGTTACGCCACGTTAAATTAAATATATATTCGAATAACATTTAAAATATTGGATGCATTTATTTAAGACTTATATCATTTAAAAGCTTTTATTAAGGTAAAAGTAATAATATAAACTTTATATATTAAATTATTAAATTTAAATTAATATTGTGGTTAAAGTGGTAAAAGCTAGTAAAATTAGAATTAAATGGTAAGGATGTACTAATTATACTGGGTATACTAATAAACGCCCAATAACAATTTAAGGATATGTTAATAATAAAAATCTAATTTTAAAATTAAAAATAATTTAATTTAATTAAATTTTAAAAAGTAAATTTATTTTTTACTTTTTTTATTAATTAATTATAATATTAATTTATATATAAAAATAATTTTAATTATAAAAATTATTATATAATTATTTTAATTTTATTATTATTTTTTAATATTTTTAAAATAAATTATATTTTTAAAGTTTTTTATTATTTTTTATATTTAAGATATTTTAATATTATAAAATATAATTTTTTATTTATTATATTTATATTAAAATATTTTTATATTTAATATATTTTTCTTAAATAAAAATATTTATAATTTAATTTTTTTTATATATATTTAAAAAAATGTAAATGTTTTATATTTTTAAAATAATTTATATAATTATTTTAATATTTTATTTTTAAATAATAAATGAAATATAAATATATTTTAATTATTATTTTTTTCTTTATTTAATTATTTAATTTTATAATAAAACTTTTTTTAATAATAAATTATTTTATTAATTATTAATTTATTTATATTTTTTTTAAAGGTTTTCATTATATAATAAAAGGTAAAAATAATTATAAAAGGTTTTTTAAATTTACTTTATTCTTTTTTTATAAAATCTTTTTTTTATTTTTTAAATATTTTTAATTATATAATGGTTTTATAATTTATAATTACTATTAAATTATATTTATTTTTATTTTTTTTTTAAAGTTAATTAATTATTTATTAAAATAAAAGTTTAATAAAAGGTAATTTATTTTATTTTTAATATATTTTATTAATATTACTTTTTATATTTTAATAATTTTTTAAAAATGAATTAATTAAATTATTTTTAATTTTATTTTTTTTATTAAATGTGTATTAAATTATTATTTTATATATTATTATATTATATATTATTTTAATTTAAAATTTTTTTATTTTTAATATATTATATTTTTAAATTAATATTATTAATTTAAAAAAAATATATTATTATTATTTTATTTTTATTTTAATTACCTTTAAATACCTTTTATAATATAATTTTTTATTTAATTATAATAATAGCTTATATATGGATTTAATTATATATTAAGTAATTGCATTATAATTATTAAACATTTATTTTATATTTATCTTTATATGTATTATTACTTTTATAATTAATTTTTTTTCTTTTTTTATTTTATTATAAAATATAAAATAATAATAAAATTAGTACATTAATTCTTTAATATTAATTGTGCTATAATTATTATATATTTAAAAATTATACCTTTTTTAATAAATTTTATAATGATAATTTTTAATTTAACCTTTATATAATTAAAATTATATATTTTAATAAAATAAATTAATTTATTTTTTTAAAAAGTAAATACTATTTTATGTTAAATTATTTATATTTTATATTTAAAGTAAATTTACCTTAATTTAATAACATTTTCTTTATAATTAAATTTTATTATTATTAAATTAATATTATTTATAAATTTTATTATAAATATACTTTTTCTTTAAATCTTTTATATAATATAAATATATATAATATAAATAAAATTAAATAAAGTAAAAACCTTTAAAAAACCTTTATATTTAATTAAATTTTTTAATTAATTTTATTATTAAATATAAATTATATTTTTTATTATTTATAAAATTTATTATTTATTTTTATTTATATTAAAAACCTTTTTTATTTAAATATATAAAATAAATATCTTATAATTATATTATTAAAAACTTTTATTATATTTAATTATAATAAAATTACTTTAATATTTTTTTTTAAATTAAATATATTATTTTAATAATTATATAAATAATTAATTTTATTAATTTATATTTTTTATTATTTATTTATTTATTAAATAATAATTTATAATATTTTATTATAAATATAATTAATTAAATTATAATTTATTTTATTACTTTTTTAATAATGTATAATAAAGTTATTAATTTATATATATTTAATAAAGTTTTTTCTTTTATTATTTTATTTAATTTAAATAAAATATTAATCATTATATAATATAATTTCTTTAAATAATATTTATATTTAAAATTATATTAAATTATTAAAGTAATAACTTTAAATAATAATTTTTTATATTTATAAAAATATTTTATAAAAAATTTATTTTTTTTAAAAGTTTTTTATTTTTATATTTTATAAAATATTTTTTTTATAATATATTAACCTATTTTAATATTTATTTAAAAATTTTTAATATATTTAATAAAAAAGTTAATATTTATAAAATCTAATATTAAATTAAAGAAAAATTTTTTTTTTAAATATTTTTACTTTTTTTTTTATAAATTTTTATTTATAATTATTATATATTATTATTTTTTAAAATAAAAAAAATTTAAATTTTTCATTTTTATTTATTAATTTTTAAAATAAATTTATTAATTTAATATTTTAAATAATTTATTATTTATAAATATATTAATTAAATTTTAATATTAATAATTTTTTTTTATTATATAAATTATTTTTTTATATATTTTTAATATTATTTTTAATTAATTTTAATGTAATTTCATTTTTAATATTTATTATTTTTATTTTACATTTATAATTATGGTATAATTAATATTAAAAAATTAATATTACAATTTTATTGTTGTTTTATATTTTATAATAAAATAAAGAAAGAAAAGAAAGTAGTTATAAAAGCAGTAGCATATGTCGAAATAAATATAAGGTAGATGCCTAATAATTGTAATGCGATTACCTAGTATATGGTTGGATTTATATATGAGCTGTTACTTTTATTACATCTTTTTTAACCTTTTTAACCTTCCCATTACATTATAATATAATATAAAAAAAAAATTTTTTTATTTTAATATTATTATATTAATTATTTATTATAATTTATTTACCAAATATTTAATATATAAATTTAATTTTTTTAATTTTATAAAAAATTTAAAAATTATAATTTTCTTTATTTTTACTTTTAATAATATTATATTTATATTTTTTTACATTTATACTTTATATTTAAATTATAATTATTTTAATATTAAGTTAATAAAAATATTTATTTTTATTATTATATAATTTAATTTAATTTAATTTAATTTCTTTAATTTTATATATAATAATTTTATATTTATTTAAATTAAATTAAATATTAAATTTCTTTATCTTTATATTTTTTTAATAATTTTATTTTATTTTATAATTAACCTGAAATATTAATAAAAAATTAACTTTAATAAATTTTTAAAATTTTTAATTATTTTATTTCTTTTATTTTATAATAAATAATATATATTAAAATCCTTTATTATTATATGGTTTCCACTTTTTTTCTTATTTTTTATTTTTTATAAAAGGTTATAATATATATTTTTTATAAATTTTATATATATATTTTATATTATAACTTTTTTAATACTAATATTAAAATAATATATTATTTAATTATATTTTACCTTTTTTTTTAAATTTTTTAAATTTATAATTTTATATATATAGATTATTACCTTTTTAATCTTTTTTTATATAAATATATTATCATTATTAATAAAGTTATAAGGTTTTTTTTAATAAATTATAATTTTTATATTATTATAATATTATAATTATTTTAAACTTTTAATATTTAAATTAAAATTCTTATTTTTTATGTTATATTTTATTATATTATTTTTACCTTTATTATTAAGTATTATTAAAATATATTTACTATTAATTTTTTTTTTTTATAATTAAGTGATATAAAACTATAATAAAATATTATAAAAAATATTAAAAATAAAAATATAATTAAGAAAATTATATTAATTTTTAATATATTTATTATATTTATACTTTTTTAAAGGTATTTTCTTTTAATATATTATTTATAATATTAATATTATTATAATTTAAATTACAGTTATTTATATTTTTAATTTCTTTTATTAATAAATAATGTAAAAATTCTTATAAGTTAATTAATTAATATTAAAATAATAACTTAACTTATTTTATTTTTTAAATTACTTTAAATAATAAATGTATGTTTTTTTTACTTTCTTTTTTATTTTTATTACGTATTCATATTTATAATTTTAAGTAATATTTGTTCTATTATAATTCTTATATTAAACCGTATTAATATACTTACTTTTTCCCTTTTTATAAATTAAATTTATATATTTAACATAATAAGTTTTTTCTTAATAATATTTTATTATATATTTAAATTTATAATATTTAAAACATTATTTTACTTAAGTTTTTTTTATAGAAAGTTTATATAAAAAAAAGCTTTACTTTTTAAAATATTTTATTATTATATAATGCTTATATAGCTTTTAAAAAACTTACTTGGAATATTATAATAATAATAATAACCTTGTTTACTTTTTTATATATTAACTTAAAGTTTTTAATATAAAGAAAATTTTTCTTTTTTAATTTATTAATTAAATTTATTAAATTTATATATATATTATATAACTTATTTACCTTTAAACTTTTTATAATAAAAGTAAATAATTTTCCTATTTTTATTATTTATTTTTTAAATATTTATTTAATTTAATTTTAATTATTAACTTTATAAATTATGGTTTTTTCTTTAAATATTATAATTATATTTTTATTATATAAATAACATATTATCATAATCTTAAATTATTTAAATATTATATTTATAATTTATATAAATTAATAAAATTTTTATTAATTAATTTTAAAAAATTTAAAAAATTTTTATTAATTAATTTTAAAAAATTTAAAAAATTTTTTATAATAACCTTTTTTATATAATATTTAAAAATAATAATTACATTACTTTATAACCTTATATTACTTATTATTACATTAACTTAATTATAAATTAAACTTATTATAAATAAACTTTAAAATATATTAATAATATTAATAATTTCTTTTTTCATATTATATATTTTTTCTTTAATTATATTTTTTTTTAATATTAATTAATTTAATTAATTTAACATATTATTTTCTTATATTAAATATAAATATATTCTGTACATATTACATGAATTTAACATTATAAATATTAATGATTTATTTTTTTATTTTATTAACTTTTTCTTTTTAATTTTTATATATTATATTTATTAATTTCTTAAAAAAAAGTTTTAACTATATTTTTATATTTATTATTATTATCCTATTTTCTCTTTTTATTATTTTTATTTTAATTTTTAGTGATTTTGTTTTATACACTATTATTATCCATATAAACCATATATATATTTATTATAATATTATTAAAATTCTTAATATTAATTTACACCATTATCGCACATATTATATAAAAGCATTATAACCTTTATTTTAATACAATTAATTATCTTTTAATAATTATTAATAAATTTATATTACATTTTAATTATATAACGTAAATATTTAAAAGTTCTTTTTTTTTTAAAATTCTATAAATAGTTAATTAAAATTATAAATTTTCATAATTATATTACTTTTAAAATAACACGGTTATAAAATAATTATATTAAATTAAATAATTTTAAATTATTTATAAATAATTATTTTAATAAAATTATTTATTAACAATTTTTTTAAATATTATATCTTAACATTATTTTTTAAACATTTACTTATAAATATATTATTTCATATATTTTTTTCATTTATATTTATAATTATATTATTAAAATATTTATTTTAATAATAATTTATAAATTTTTATTTAAAAAAGCTTTTATTATTATATTAATAAACTTATTTTTATTAAATAATAATTTATATATAAATATTTATATATATTATATAATTACGTTATAATTATTAAATATTTACTTTATATTTATATTTATATATATTATTATTTTTATCATTATTTTCTTTTTACTATATAATATAAAATAATAATAAATTTATAAAATTAATTTTTTAAGATTAATTATATTATAATTTATTATATATTTAATAAGTATTATATAATATAAATGTTTATAAAATTATTATTATATTATATTATTAATGATTAAATATTTTTAAAATTATCGTTATTTTAATAAAATATTTATATAATAAATATCCTTAATAAATTTCATATTTATTATTATAAATATTTTATTATTTAAAATTTTAATTATTAATATAATTATATATTTAATTTATATTATTAAAGTTTTATTATTTATAAATGAATTAATTATATATATATATATATATATAATTTAATAATGTTTAATTTTAAAATAAAGTTACAATATAATTAATATTAAAAACTTAATTTTATAATTTTATTATTATTTAATATTTTATAATTAAAGAAAATATTAATAAAAGTAAAAACATATATAAAAATAAATTTAAAGTAAATGTTTAGTAATTATAATAACGCGTTTTATAAATTAAGTTACGGCATAATTAATATTAAAGAGTTAATGCTGCAGTTTTATTGTTGTTTTGTATTTTATAGTGAGATAAAAAAGAAAAGGAAAGTAATTACAAGAGCGGCAGCACATGTGGAGATAAATATGAGGTGGATGCCTGGCAGTCGCAACGCGACTGCCTAGTGCATGGTTAGATCCACATGTGGGCCGTTACTAATTAATTATTTAAATTAATTAATTATTTAAAATATTTTAAAATATTATTTATTTATTTGAAATATTAATTATTTAATTAATTTAATATAATTTACTTTATAAATAAGTTTAAAATAACTTTAATATTAAAGCAATTATAAATATATATAAAGTTTTATATAAAGTTTTATATAATGAATTTAAAACTGGATAATAATGTATAAATATAATGAAAAAATGTTATAAATTATTTAATATAAAGGAGTAAATAATAATTTAATATATAATTAAATTAAATATTGTAATATTTTTTCTTTAATTATTTTATATTAGAAAAATGGTTAATATATTATTTGTAAAATGTAATGAAATATACATTAAAATTAATTAAGGTTTAAACTTTAAACGGTATTAATTAATTTTATAAATATATTTAAATGATTAAATACATTATTAAAAAATTTTATATAAATAATTTAATGTTTTTTACATGTAATTCTTTAATTTATATAAAGTATCATTACAAAATATAGTATTGTAATTTAAAATATATTTAATTTTAATAAAAAAATATTTATAATAAATATTATTTTTATAACAATAATGGTTATAAATTTTGAAAAAAAGGTTAAATTTTATTAAATAAAATTTAATAATATAAAATAATTTATAACATTTATAATAGTTAATTTATAAAATTAAATAATATTTCCATTTATAATTATTATAATTAAAATATATTTCACTTTATAATATTATAATAATATGTTTTTTAATAATGAAATAATTAAACTTTTTAATAATAATTAAATAATAAATGAAATTTATTTAAAATAAATTATATATTTTAATAAATATATAAAAAAGTATATTATAAATATTAAATATATTTTAATTATTAATGGTTATAAAATTATTTATTAATTAAATTTTATAATTATTATTAAAATAATTTTATTATAATTTTATATATATTTAATATTTATTTTATAAATTTTAACCTTTTAATATATTTAATTCATTAATTTAAAAATATATATATAATTTAATATTAAGATTTTAATTTATTATAAGGAAAGAAAATATTTTCTTAATATTTCATTAAATGTTTTAAATATTATTTATTATAAATAATATTAAATTAAAGTTTAAAATTATAAAATTAAAATTATTAAATGGTAATAAAGTGATTTTCATGTTAAATATTATGAATATAACTTATATATTATTATTAAAATTAAAATTAAAAAGATTATTAAATTTATTTTAAATATTATAAATATTTTATAATATTAATAAAATTATTTATTAAAATATTTATATTAAAAATTAAATTATTAATTATTATTTTAATTTATTAATAAAAATTATTAATATTATGAATAAATTAAATAAAATAATATATAAATTATTATATAAAATAATATTATTAAAAAAAGAAATAATTAATTTATAAAAAATAAATCATATTTTTTTAAACGTTAACGTATTAAAAATAAGTAAATATAATATGGAAAATCTTTTATTTAAATTAATAAAAAGCTTATACGGGTTAAAAAAAAAGTATAAATTTTAAAGTTTTTAAAAAAAACTTTTAAAAAAGGTTTTTTAAAAAAGTAATATTAAAATTAATAACGTTATAAAATTTGTAATATTATTAATTATAATGTAAGAATATAAGTTATGGTATAATTAATATTAAAAAGTTAATGTTGTAATTTTATTATTATTTTATACTTTATAATAAAATAAAAAAAGTAAAAAAAGTAATTATAAAAACGGTAATATATATGGAAATAAGTTACGGTATAATTAATGTTAAAAAGTTAATACTGTAATTTTATTATTATTTTATATTTTATAATAAAATAAAAAAGGAAAGGAAAGTAATTATAAAAATGGTAATATATGTGAAAATAAATATAAAATAAATGTTTAATAATCGTAATACGATTATTTAATATATAGTTAAATTTATATATAAACCGTTATTAAATAAATATAAAATGGATATTTAATAATTATAACGCAAATATTTAATATATGGTTGAATTAACATGTAAGTTATTATTATATATAAAATAATGAAAATATTATTTAATAATTATAATTAAATTTATTTTTATATAATTTTAATTAATTTAAATAATTAATTTATAAAATAAATTATAATTGTTTAATATATAATTAAATTTATATATAAATTATTATTCATAAAGTAAATATTTAATAATTATAATATAATTATTTACCATATAATTGAATTTATATATAAACTATTATTAATAAAATAATAATTTTTATGTAAATTTAATTATATATTAAATAATTAAAATATAATTATTAAATATTTTTCTTGTATTTATTTTCATATATATTACCGTTTTTATAATTATTTTCTTGTTTTTATTTATTTTATTATAAAATTTAAAATAATAATATAATTATAATATTAATTATTTAATATTAATTATATTTTAATTAATAATATATTTTAAATTTTATTTATTATCATAATATTATTATTATAAATAATAATTTATGTTATTATTTTATTTTTTATAATCATGGTATAAATAATATTAAAAAATTAATATTATAATTTTATTTTAAATATATTAAAAATATATAAAAATTTTTTTAATTTAATATATATAAATTTTATACTTTTATTTAAATACATTTTTCCATTTAAAAATAATAATTTTTTTATATTATTAATTTACGAATAAATAATGATATAAAATTATAATAATATAAAATTAAAAATATATAAATATTTAATTTAAATAAATATAAAAATTATTAAAAAACAAATTATATTTTAATTTTATAAATAATTTATTTTTTTAAAGAATATTTTAAAACTATAAAATACCTTTTTAAATGTTTTTTATTATAAGTAAAAAATTATATAATTTAATTATTAAAAAGTTTTAATATTATTAAATAAGTTACGGTATAATTAATATTAAAGAATTAATACTGTAATTTTATTATTATTTTATATTTTATAATAAAATAAAAAAGGAAAGGAAAGTAATTATAAGAGCGGTAATATATATAAAAATAAATATCAGGTGAATATTTAGCAGTTATAATGTAATTACTTAATATATGGTTAAATTTATATGTGGGTTATTATTGCCCCTTTTTTGTAAAAAAGGCTTACTTTAAATCTTTGGTTTATTAATATGGTTATTCCTAATGTTATTAGTATATTTGAATTTCTCTTTTGGATTTAATAAAATTATTATTAAAGTATAAGGGGTTAATTTAATTTTCCTATATTATAGATAATTATTCTTTTAAATGAATAGGTGGTTTAATTGTTTATAAGTTATTATAATAAAAGTTTTTTAATTTTGTAATTATATTTTTAAAGTTCTTAATTAAGTATTATATTATATTTGTTTTTTAGTTAATTTATTATATTTAATATTAAAATTTATAATAATATAATTAAGAAAATAAAATTTTTTTCACCTATTATTTTTTTTTTAATTTTTAAATATAATTACCTTATTATCCAATTATATAATTTTTTAACTTAATAATAAATTATTTAAATATTTTCATAAATAATTTAAATAAAATTATTTAAATATTTTTATAAATAATTTAAATAAAATTATTTAAATATTTATACACTAACTTTAAATTTTAATTATTATATATTATTTTCCCTTTATTTAATAATTTTATAATATTATTAAATTAAAAGGAAATTTAATTTATTTAAAAAGTAATTAATTTATTAGTTTTAATAATTTTTTATAATAAATATATAATTACTTATTTTAAAATTAAAAATTTAATAATATTTTTTTTTTATTATTATTTATATTTATTCTTTAATTATAATTACTTTAGTTATATTAAAAAAATTTTGTAGTATTTTTATATGATTTTATATTTCGTTTTTTATAAAGCATTTTTTAATTAAAACTTTAAATAAATCCGTTTTTTTATTTTAATCATAAGTATAAAATATTAAAAAACCTATTTTAATTTTATATAAAAATAATTTTATAATTTTATAAGAAAAAATAATATATATATGATTTATGATTAAAATAATTGTTAATTAATTATTTTATAAGTAATTAATGAAAAAGTAAAAGCATTAATTAAATAGTTTATTAATATTTTTAAAAAATTTAATGGTTTTATAATAATTAAAAGTAATAAACTTTTATTTTATATTAAAGATTTTAGATATTTTATTAATAAATTTAAGAATAAATTAAAAACTTTAATTATTAATTATAAATTAAGGGATTTTATATATTTAAAAAGGTTTTTTATAATATATTTAAATAATTTATTTAATAATAATGGTTTTTTAATATAAAATAAATTAAATTTTTTTATTTAAGTAATTAATAAATATTAATATATAATTTTTATTATATTTATTATAAGATATTTCCTTAAAGTTTATAATTAAATATTATTATAATTAATTAAATATTAACAAAAGATATATAAAATTAAATATTTTATTAATAAAAATTTTAATTAATTAATATTTTAAATAATTAATTATATATATATTCATATTTTTAATTAATTTTAATTATTAATATTGGGTAAATAATAATTATTAAATTTTATTTTATTTTAGGTATATTATATTAATTTAATTATATATTTTTTATAAAATCTTTATTTCTAAGTTAAATATAATAAAAACCATTAATTATTTATTATAAATAATTAAATGTTTTATTATTTATTAATAATTATTTCGTATTTTTTAGGTTTTATTATAATATATTTAAAAAGTTTTATTTTTTTAATTAATTTAAAATATCTTATTTATTAATATTATTTTAAATAATTTAAAGGGTATAAATATTTTATTAAATATAAATATATTAAAATGTGGTAAAGGTTTTAATGATAAAATCTTAAAATACTTTTTTTAAAGGTTATTTAAATTTATAAATTAAAATAATATTATATAATGTTAATGTTTTTATTTCTTTTTTTAGGTTTTGAATTCCTTTTATTTTTAAAATAATATATTAATTATAATATTTTCTTATTTAAAGTAATAAATAATGAAAAAACGATAATAGGATAATAAACTTTATCATCTTATTTATTATAAATTTAATTATTATTTTATATTAAACTATTTTAAAATTTAATAATTAGTAATAATTAAGAAAAATTTAAATTATTAAAATCTAATTAATTTAACTTTTTAATATTATAAGGTATAAATCACTATAAACATTTCTTTATTATAAGTATTATAATTTAATTTAATACTATATATGGTTTTAAAATAAAAAGTAATAAAATATTAATAATTATTATTTTTTTTAAAAAATAAAGAACTTATTAAAATGTTATTAAAAATATTTATTTTAACTTTAATTTCTTAATTATAGTTATAATATATTAATATTAATATTTATATAATAAATTATTTAAAAATCTTAAAAGTTTCTTTATAAATTTCATTAAATTGGAAAAGGATATTAACTTTTATTAAATTAATTAAAGGTTTAATTTTTTTATTATATTTTAAAATAAATTTTTAATAAAAATTATAAAAACTTAAAAAAGATTAGATTTTTTTTATAATAATAAATTATTATTAATTTTACATTATAATTATTTTATTTAAATTAATGGTTATATTATTAATATTTATAATAAAATTTAAATATTTAATTTTAATAATATGGAATTTATATTTTTTTAAATTAGTTTATAAACTTATTTTATTAAGTTTTTTTAATATATTTTTCACATGAATTTTATATTCTTGAAAGCTATTAAAAAAAATTAAAATATTATTAATATAAATATTATAAAAATTATTTAAGTAATTAAAAAGGATTTTATTAATATATTATTAAAAAATAAATAATTTATTAATTAATTTAAAAAAAAAAATTTTATATTTATACATTTTATATTTTATATAAAATATAATTAAATCTTTATAATTAAAATATATATAAATTTTATAAAATATTTAAAAAATATTAATTTTAATAAAGATTTTTATTTTAATAATTTTCATTAAAGTTTTTTCAATAAATGATAAAAAATATTTATTTTTAATAATTAAAATATTTAATTTCTAATAATTAATATAAAAATATAGGTTATTACCTAATTTAAGCGTTATTAAAATAGGGATAATTTAAAGAATTAAATTAAATATAATAAATTTTTTTTAAAAATTATTTATAATATATTCCCAAGTAATTTTAAATTTTTTAAATAATATTTTATATAATAAATTATACTTTAATTCCTTTAATAATTTATTTTTTTTTAAGAATATTTTATAATTATATAATTTATATTAAACTAATTTATTTAAAATAATTTTATTAAAAATTTTAAATAAATAATAATATTTAAATAAAATAATTTTTTAAAATTTTTATTAAAGTTTTTTATTTTTATTTAAAGGTAAAGGGATTTTTTTAATATATTTTTCTTTAATAAAATAATTTATTTTATAAAAATTTTTTATAGTTACAGGATATATTTATTATTTTATTTTAAAAACTTTGTTTTATTTTAGTTATAATTTAAGATTTAAATTATATTACATGAGCTTTTTTAATAAAGAATTATAAAGATAAATAAAATAAATTTTTATTATAAAAAAAAAGGTTAATAAATAATTAGTTAATTATTAAATATTTTTGTTACTTTTAATAAAAATTATATTTTTTATATTTCCATTAATTCTTTAATTTATACATTAAATATAGTAATTAATATTTATTTATCTTGAATTTAAAATTTTACTTTTTTGTTTTTTTTTTTATTTAAAAATACATTTTATTTATTAATATTTAATTAATATAAATTATTTTATAATAATTCTTTAACTTTATTTATAAGTAATTTATAATAATTATATAAATTTTATATTAATATATTTATTAGAAAATATAAATAATAATATTAATAATTAATAAAAATATTTTATTAGAAAAATTATTTTTAATTTAATATAAAATTATAATTAAAATTTATAATTATAAAAAAAATTTAATATATAATTCTTTTTTATATTTTTAAATAAATAAAAAATTTTTTATTAAAAATTTAATATATTTTATTATTATAATTTTTTATAAATATTAATTTTAAATTTTTAATTATTTATAATTTTAAATATTTCTTTATTTATTTAATAAAGTTTTTATTTATAAATAAGAATTTATTTACTCTTATATTTATAAATATATTTTATATAAAAATTAATAAATTATTTAATAATATTATATAATTAAATATTAAAAGCTTTTTATTTAATAATATTTATAATATATTATAATTAATTATTAATTTTTTATTATTTATATTATATATGGATATATTTTTAAAGTAGGAAATTATTTCCTTTAAAATAATTAGTTTTTTCTTTTTATTTATTATTCTTTATTATTATTAAAAATGTTATTTTTGGTTTTATATTTAATATAAATTTCCGTTAATTAAGTTTTTTTTACAGTTTTTTAAGTTTTATTATAAAAAAGTAATAAATAATCTTTAAATGTATGGTTAATTTATTTATAATTAAAACATTTACTTTCTTTTATAAATTTAACTATTTTCTTTTTAAAAATTATAAGTAAATTTAAATGGTTAAAAAATAAGATTTAGTAAAATTATTAAATTAATTTTAATAAACTT
Organism: Daldinia bambusicola; assembly: GCA_022478815.1. Classification (NCBI taxonomy): domain Eukaryota; kingdom Fungi; phylum Ascomycota; class Sordariomycetes; order Xylariales; family Hypoxylaceae; genus Daldinia; species Daldinia bambusicola. The sequence continues at coordinate 17,708 of MU284268.1, forward strand.
TTTTTAAAGATTATTATAATAAATTTCTTAAAATTATTTATAATGGAAGTTTCATTTATTTTCTTTTATTTATTATTTATTATAAATATATTAAAAATAATTTAATTATAAAAGTAAATATAATTATTAAAACTTATATTAAAGTTAAAATATTTATTAATAATAATATTTTATAATTAAAAAATAAATTTATTATAAAACTCTTTTTTTTAAAAATTTTAGGTAATAAATAAATACTTATAAAACAAATAAAAATATTTTTTAATATTTAGAATTTCTTTAAATTATTAAATATTTTTAAATTTATAAATATTTAATAAATTTTTTAATTTATATTAAGATTATGGTATTCATTCTAAAGATATTTTATTAAATTAGTTAATATCTTAATTTAATTAAAATATTTATTATATAAATAAAATTTTAAATTAATAATAATTTTTCTTTTAAAATAAGATTTAATATTTATTATTTTAATTTAATTATTATTAAATTAATTAATATTAATTTTTAAATAAATTTCTTATTTATAAAATTAAATTTTAAAAGAAATTATATTTTTATTATTATAATAAAAGGTGGGAATATTTATTTTTCTAAATTTTTTTTATTTTTTAATTTTTAATATATTTTTTTATTAAATTTAAATAAAATTCTTAATGGTTTAATTAATTTTTTAAAGTTATTTTTTAATTTTTATTAATTTTATATTTTATATTTTAATTTAAATTATTAATTTATTTTTTATATTTTTCATTTATATTTTATTTATGGTAATAAATTAATTTATATTATTAATTTAAATATAAAAATTTTTTATATTATTAAATTAATATTTAATTAATAAATAAAAGTTTTTAAATTATAAGTTTTTTATAATAAAGTTAATAATGTAATATTTTATTTTATAAAATATAAAATTAAAATTATTTTAAAATAAATTTTTAAAAAATATTTAAATTATAATTTTATTATTTAAGAATTTATTTTTTATATCTTTAATTAAAGGATTATAAAAAAATTTAATTTTAATTTTATTAATTTAAATAATAGTTATATTATTTAATTAAAAAAGAAAATCCTTATTTAATTTTTTAATAAAAAATAATTTAAAGATTTCTTAAGTTTTTATATTTTTTCATATATATTAAAAGTTTCTAAAAAGGTTTATTTATATATTAAAATTAATAAAATTAAAGATTTTAAAAAAATTAAAGTTATTAAAAGGATTAATAATAAGGATTAATTCATAAATAAAAATATAATAAACATTATTAATAACCTTTTATAATTAAAATTAAAATTAATTATTTTTATTTATATTAAAGTTATTTAAGTTAAAACGCATTTTTTCCTAAGTTTATTTAGCTAATTTAACTTAGTTAATATTATTCTTTTCGCTTATTATAAAGTAATTTTTATATATCATTTTTTTAAATAAATGTATTAATTTAAGTTTAATTCATAATTTAATTAAAAGGAATTTAAGCTTTTTTAAATATTAATTAAAGTAATTTTATTATAGTTATAATATAATTAATATTAAAAAGTTAATATTATAATTTTATTATTATTTTATATTTTATAATAAAATAAAAAAGGAAAAAAAAGTAATTATAAAAGTGGTAATATATATGGAAATAAATATAAGGTAAATATTTAATAATTATAATGCGATTATTTAATATATGGTTAAATCTATATATAAGTTATTATTAAATATTAAAACTTTTGTAATAATTTAAAAAAAAAAACTTATTTTTAAAAATCTTTTTAATATTATTTTAATTAAAATTTTTTTTTAATAATAATAATGTTAAATTAATAATAATTCATTTTATATATTATTCTTTTTAGTTTTTACCTTTTTTATATTTTTTACTTTTTTATTATTTAATAATTCTTTATATATAAAATGTTTTTTTATATATTAGGAAATAAATTATTATATGTAAATTTTATAATTTAGTAAATAATTTTTTATTTATTAAATAACATATATTATTGTTTTTAATATAAAATTTTTTAAAAAGGTTTTTTATATTTAATTTATATTAAATTTATTTATTTAATAAAAAATCATTAAAAGTTTAAATAAATGGTAATATTTAATTAAAATAATATTTAAAAATCTTTATAAAGATTTTTCATTTTTATTTAAAAGTAAAAAAATCTTTTATTATTTTTTTAAATAAAATTATTTATTATATAAAAATTAATATTATTAATATAAATTCTTTTAATTATTTTTAAAAAGGTTTTAAATTAAAAATTAATTATTTTAAATAATTTCTTTTATATTAAATAAAAATAATTTTTATTAATTTATATTTTTTTTATTAATATAAATTTAATTAAATTAATTTCATAAATAAAAAACGTATTTATTATTTTACTTTAATTATAAATTCACATTTAAATTATATTATATTAATTCTTTTAATAAAAAATTATAAAAATAAAGAAAACACTTTTTTATTATAAAAATTATATTAATAAATAATTAATTAATTATAAAACCTTTTTTTATTTTTAATAAAAATTAAGGTTTTATAGTTTTTTTTTTTTTTTTTAATTTATATATTAAATATAATAACTATTATTTACTTATTTTTAATTTAAAATAAAATTATAATAATAACTTATATATAAATTTAATTATGTATTAAATAATCGCGTTATAATTACTAAGTATTTACCTTATATTTATTTCCATATATATTACCATTTTTATAATTACTTTCTTTTCTTTTTTTATTTTATTATAAAATATAAAATAATAATAAAATTACAGCATTAATTCTTTAATATTAATTGTACTGTAATTGTTATTATTAAAATTTAAAATTAAAAAATGGATTTAATATATAATTTTTTTTATAATTTTAAATAAATAAAAAGTAACTTTATTATAAATTTATTATATTTTAATATTATAATTTTTTATAAATATTAATTTTAAATTTCTAATTATTTATAACTTTAAATATTTAATAATATTATATAATTAAATATTAAAGGATTTTATTTAATAATATTTATAACATATTATAATTAATTATTAAATTTTTATTATTTACATTATAAATAAATAAATATTTAAAATGATATATTATATTTTTTAAAATAATTAAATTTTTCGTTTAATTTATTATTTATTATAATTCTTAAAATTATTATTTTTAATTTTAGATTTAATATCAACTTTTATTAATTAAATTGTTTATAATATTTTAAAATTTATTATAAATAAATAATAAACAATTTTAAATTTTTTCATTTATAAATATTATTTTAAATAATTTAAAAAATGTAAATACTTTAATAAATATAAATATATTAAAATATAATAAAAACTTTAATAATAAAATTTTAAAATATATTTTAAAAGAATTATTTAAATTTATAAATTAAAATAATATTATATTATATTAATATATTTATACTTCCTTTTATATTTTATAATAAGTTTTTATCATTTTTACAATAATATATAATTATAATATATTTTTATTTAAAGTAATAAATAATAAAAACATAATAATATAATTATAAATATTATTATTTTATTTATTATAAATTCAAATTATTAAAATTTAATTAATTTAAACTTTTAATATTATAAAATATAAATTATAATAAATATTTTTTTATTATAAATTTTATAATTTACTTTAATTATATATATAATTTTAAAGTAAAAAATATTAAAATATTAATGGTTATCTTTTTTTTAAAAAAAAATAAATAGTTTATTAAATTAATTAACCATTTATCTTTTTAATTATAGTTTAAACTAAATTTATAAATTTTAATTTTTTATTTAATATTATTTTCCTTAATAATTTTTAATTTAATATAAGTAATAAAAAGTTTAATATTTATATTTAACTTTTCAAATTATGGTATTATTAACATTAAAAAGTTAATATTATAATTTTATTATTATTTCATATTTTATAATAAAATGAAAAAGGAAAAAAAAGTAATTATAAAAGCGGTAATATATGTAAAAATAAATATAAAATGGATTTTTAATAATCGTAATACAATTATTTAATAAATGGTTAAATCCATATATGGGCGGTTATTATTAATATATTTAAATAATTTATATTTACATAGAATTTAATAACTTTAATATAATTTTTAAATATAAATATATATAAATTATAGAATTATATATTTTACTTTTTATAAAAATTCATTTTTTACAAAATTAAATTAATTTATTTTTTAAATAATTTATAACTTTAAATTAAATTTTATTCAATTTAAATTAACTTTAAATAAATAATATTAATTAATTTTTTAATTAATTATAATAAATTTAATAAATAAATATAAAAATACTTTAATTTAAAATAAATTTAATTTTATTTTTTATTAAATATATTAAATTATAAAAAATAATAAAATACTTATATATATTATTAATTTCTTTATTAACTTTATTTTTATTAATTTATATATACATTTTTTATAGTTTTTTATAATTATTTCTTTTATTATTATATATTTATTTATAATTATTTATTAATTAATTTATTTATTTTTAAAAGTTAATAATATTTATTTATATTTTATTTTAAATATTTAAATAATTATTAATAAATTTATTAAATTAAATTTATTAAAAAGAATTTATTAAATTAATTATCATTTATAATTAATATATTTATAAAATTTATTTTATTTACGATTTAATTATTTTATTATTTATAAAATAATAATTCTTTATAATTATATTTATTATAATTATTTTATTTAAAATTACATTTTTTATAATTTTTATTTTAATTTAAAACATTATATTATTTAAATTAATATAATTATTAATTTTAATTTACGTTTTCTTTATTTTTAATAATAATTTATATATAACTTTAAATATATATTAAATAATTATATTATAATTATTAAATATTTATTTTATATTTATTTTTATATATATAAGTATTTTTATAATCATTTTATTTTATTTTATTATAAAATATAAAATAATAATAAAATAGTAATATTAATTATTTAATAATAATTTTAAAAGGTTTTAATATAAATATTTTAAAAATAATTATTATAATTAATATTAATATAATATAAATAACTTTTATATTATAATATTATTTATTATTAGTTTTTAATATATTTTATAAATTTACCATTTAAATAATTAATCGTTTAATTAAAATATAATTAAATATTAAAAAAACTTAAAAATTATAATTTTATTAATTTTAAATTTTAATATAAATTTCTTTTAAATAAAATGTATAAATATATATAAATATAATTTATGTATTTTTTTATTAAATTATTAATGTATTAAAATGAATAATTTATAAAGTATATTATAATTATAATATAATTAATATTAAAAAGTTAATATTTGATTTTTGTATTAATTTATATTTTATAATAAAATAAAAATAAAAAGGAAAATAATTATAAAAATAATAATAAATATAGAATTAAATATAAAATAAATGTTATATAATCGTATTATAATGATTTAATATATGGTTAAATTTATATATATACGTTATTATTATTATAATTAAAATACTTATTTTAAATTATATTTATTATACCGGTAAAATATAAATTTAAAACATTATTTTAATTAAACTTTATTTAAAAAATTTCATTTAAAATAACCATTTAAATTAAATATTATTATTTTATATATGTACTAATTTTAACCGTGTAAAATGATTTTATATTCCATAAAAAATAAAATTCTTTAAAAAATATTAAGTTTTGCTTTAATTTAAATTTATTATTTTGAAATTTTATATAATTTATTTTTTTTAAATAATAAATATATTTTAATTAAATTATTTAAAAATTTATTTATTAATTTAATTTTATATAATTATAATTTTAATTATTTAATTTTATTTATTATATATTAAAATTATTAATACGATAAGGTAAATATATAATATATATAATATATGTTATTAAATAAAAATATTCTTAAAGTTATATTATATTTAATTTATATATATAAAAGTAAGAAATTTAATTATATTAATTATATACTTTATAAAAAATATAAATAATTAATTAAAATTATAAATTTTAATGGTTATATTAATTATAAAATAATATAATTATAAAGTAATTACATTAAATTAATTAATTAAAGATTATTTATTAATAATTTATTTTGATTTTAATATTTCTTTTTTAATTAACGAAAATAGTTTTAATTATTTTAATTTATATAAAGAATTTATATATTTTATATATTATTAAAATATTTATTTTAATGAAAATTTATAAGCGTTTATTTAAAAAGGTTTTTATTATTACATTAATAAAGTTATTTTTATTATATATTTAATGAATATTATATATTTTTTATAATATTAATTGTTAGATATTTGTCTTTTTTTTATTTTTAGTTTAATTAAATATTTATATAACAAAAATAAATTTATATAAATTATAATAAATATTTTTAATAAATTTAATTTTTTAAAAATAATTATAATTATAATATTTATTAAAGAAATTATATTTATATTATATATTATAATGTAAATTTCATTTATTAATATATTATATGTAATATATTTAAATTTAATTAACTTTTAATAAATTACATTATTTATAATTATAAATATTTTATTATTTAAATTTTTATTTATTAATATAATTATATATTTAATTTATAATATTAAGTTTTTATTATTTATAAATGAAGTATTTATAAATATATATAATTTAGTAATTTTTAACTTTAAAATAATATATTATAAGTTTTATATAATGTTATTTTATTATTATTATAAATAATAATTTAATTTAATGATTTATTTATTTTTAAACTTTTTATATTAAGTTATTTTTAAACGGTTAATCGTAATTTTTAATTAATAAATAGTAATTAAATAAGTGCTTTTAATACATTATTTTATATATTATTATATTATATTATTATTATTACAATTAATTTAAATACTTTTTTTAATTTTTATTTTCATAATATAAAATAAGTTATTATTATTTTTAAATGTAATTTTATTTATTTAAATTAGTTTTATATTTATTTTAATAATAAATATTTTAATAAATATAATAAATATTTTAATAAATTTAATAATAAAACTTATTTTAATAAATTTAATAATAAAATTACATTTAATAAAAAAATTAAATAAAATAATAAATTTTTTTTATATTAAATAAAGCTTAAAAATAAATAATTTAAAATCATAATTAAATTTTATTAATTTTTAATTAAATTAAAGTTATTACTTTTAAAAAATAATAAGTAATTATATATAATATTTTTAAATTTTACTTTTTTAATTATTATAAATATATAATTCTTTAATAGTTTTTATATTTAAAATATAAAAATTAAATATATTATTAAATTAAAAATTATTTTCAATTTTATATTATTAAATAATATTTAAATAATATAAATTTATAAATATAAAAAAGTTTTAAATAATTATTAATTTTTTTTATTTAATAAAAAATATTAAATAACTTATTTTAAATTATATTTAAAATAAATTTATAATATAAAAATATTATTATTTAATATAATTTAAAATCCTTAAAATCCATTTAAAAAATAAAGTTAATATTATTAATTTTAAATTTAATTATTTTATAATAATAATTATTTTTTAAAATTATAAACTTTTTTTAAATTTATTTTTCCATAGTAATAATTATTTTATTACTTTAATATTTATTTTCATTTATATTTTATTAAAGTTTAAATAATATATTTAGATTTTTATTATAATTAAATTTACAATTTAATATAAATTTTAAAGCTTTTTTTATATAAAAAAATAATTTAAATAATTTCCATTAAAAATAAAATAAAATATATTTTTTATAATATTTAATATATTTTATTATAATAAGTGATAAAATGATAAAAAGAATATATAAAGGAATTTTAATTATTTAATTAAAATTATAAAATATTATTAAATAATTTAAAAAATATTATATAAAAGTTTTAATTAATATTTAATTAATAAACTTTGGATTAAAATTATAATAATTATAAATTTTAAAGTAAAATTATAAAAAGATTAATAAAATATAATATATTTTTAATTATTTTCTTTTATTTTTAAAATAATATATATTAATTTTATATTAATTTATATTAATTATAAAACTTTTATTAAATTTTTATTATAAATTATATTAGGATAAATTACTAATAGGTAATTCTTGATTAATTAGTTTAACGTAATTACTTTATAGTTATATTATTTTATAAATAATATAACTATTAAGGTTTATAACCCTAATTAACCATTTATATTTTTTATAAAATAAATAGTTAATATAATTAAATTTTTTACTTTTAAATATATAAAAAATTAAATATAATATAACTTTAAAAATACCTTTATTTATTACTATATATTACATATATATATATATTTATTTTATTATATTAACATTAATTAATAATTAAATAAACAATTATAAATAATTAAGTATTTTTAGTAAAAAATAAATTTATCTTTAAAAAAATTTTTATAAAAGTGGATATATTTATTAAAAAAATAATTATAATAAGAAACATTAAATTTATTTTTAAAAGAGTTTTTAAGGTTAAATTATAGGATTTATTTATAAAACAATTTTTTAATAAATTATTATTAATAATATATATATTTGAAATAACTTATATTTATTATATGTTATAATATTATTTACATTTAAAAATCCTTTAATTTATCTTTTTATTAATACATTTATTTTATTATTAAAATAAATATTAATTTTAAAAATTAAATTAATAATAACTTTATTTATTATTAATTTAATATATTAACTTTTATTAAAAACCTTTTTAAATATATATTAAACATTATATTCATTAAAAATTTCACAATATATATAATTAATATATTTAATAAAATTCTTTAAAAATAATATAAAAATAATTTTAAAGGTTAAATTAAAGAACATTTTTTAAAAATTAATAAACTATTATATTAAATTAAATATTTTTACTTTTAAAATTATAACGTACACATTATTAAAGGAAATAATTTTTATTACACTAAGCTTTATAATATACTTATTACTAACAAATAACCATAATTAAAAAATTATAAAATAACTAAGATTTTTAAAAATAACCTTACTTCATTAATTAATAAATGTAACCTTATAATAATTATTAAATTTAAATACTTAAAAAAATTACTACTTTTTAATTAATTAATAATATAATATAAAGGTAATATATCTTTTTTACATTTATAACCATTATTATTAACCTTATTACAATAAATTTAAAATAAATTAAAAATTAATACTAATAAAATTAACATTAAAAGTAAAACACTTATATTATTATTAATAATTATATAAAATTATAAACCTAAAAAACCATATAAAACTATTATACCCTTATTACTTACCTTTAATATTTATTCTTAAAAAAGTATTAACAAATTTCTTAATAAGTTATTATTATTTAAGAATAATAAAAAACCAAATAAATTTCCTAATAAAAAAAAATCTAATAAATACTTACCCTATAAACGCAACCAAAACCTAACACCTAATAACTTAACCAATAAAATACTACCTTATAAACCATTATTAATAAATATTAAAACCTTAAAAAACTTAACTATATTTTTTAAATTATATAATAATAATAAATAAAAATATAAAAATAAAAAATATAATAATTTTAATAAAAAATTATATATATTTAATAACCTTTATATTATTATTAATATACTTTAATATAATTAAAATATAACCTATTTTATAATATTAAAAAAAAAACTTTAAATTACTATTATAAAAAATTAATTATAATTAATAAATATTACCTTTTTTTAAAGATATAATATATTTAACAAAAACATTTTTTTAAATTATTAAAAAGTAATAAATATATATATTAAAATAATTTAATATAAATATTTTTACTGTACAAATTTAAAACCTTAATAAAAACATTATTAATTACTTTAAAATACTTATTTTAAACCATTAAAAAGTTTATAATAATTTATCCAATAATTACTATAATAAATTTTATTTAACTTATAATTTATTAATAATTATATAAAAACACTTAATATTTAAAATAATTATTATTAAGTTAAAATATATATTTAATATTTTATATTTAAACTTATATAATATTATTAACATTTACTTATATAAATAATTATTTAATAACTTATTATTAACTTAAAGTAATAATAATTAATATTAAATTAATAAAAAATATAAAAATAATAAATTTTTATTTTAATTTTATTAATTTAATTAATATAATAGTAATAATAAAAAATATTATATATATAATAAATAAAATTATTAATTTATATATTATCCTTAAAATAAATAATATAAAAAATATATTAATTAATCATATAATATAATTAATAATTATATTAAAAATATTAATAAAAATTATAATTAATTTTTAATATAATGTAAAAGTATTAACCTTAAAAATAATAATATTAATAAAAACATTAAAAATAACATTTAATATATTATAAATTAATTAATTAATAATAATAATAAGCTTATTATAAAATATATATCCTAATTTATAACATTTTATAATATTATAAATAGTAAAAATATTATAAATATCCTTATAAATTAAATTACTTTACACATATTTATAAATTTTAACACTTTTAAAAAACTTATTATTAATAAGTTAATAATTATAATATAAAATATAAGCACTATTTTTTTATTAAATAACTAATATATTATAATATTTTAAAATATAATATTTAATATTAATGTTATTAATATTTTATTTAATAAAAAGTTATAATTAAAAACTTTACAAGTAACGCATTTATATATTAAGTTAAATACTATTATAATAAAATATTACATTATATTATTTAATAATAACCCCCATTTATTTAACCTAAAAATAACCCATATATTAACGCCTTTTAATATTATAAAATTTCACATTATATTATTTAATATACCTTTTTTAATATATATTAATAATATAAATTATTTAAATATTTACTTAAATAATATTAAAAATATTTTAATATATTAAAGTAAAAATTACTTTATAATATATAAATAAAGTTATTTATAATTTTTATTTAATAATTATAATATTATAATAACTTATAATCATTTAATAAAAATTAAATTATATTAAATATATAAATAATTTAATTACCTAATTATAATATAATTATATAATATATTAAAATATATTAAATATAATAATTTTAACATTAAAATCATTATAAAAATTATAAAATATTATTATTAATATTAATTTTATAATAAGAACTTTAATAAATTTAAATTTATAATTAAAAATAATATTAAATTTAACCATTTAATATTAATTAATATAATATATATAAATATTAAATTTATATTATATATTATTAATAAAATAACCTTTTATTAAATAATTAAATTTTTAAAAAATATAATGGTTAAAAATATATAATATACTTTAAAAAAAATATAAATTAATATTTATTTAAGATTATTTAATAAGTTAATATATAATATTAAAAAAAATTTTACTTTTAATAAATTTAAATTTAATTCCATAATATTAAATATTATTTTAAAGAAAGTATTTATAAAAACTTATAACTTTATTAATAAATTAAAATAATACCATGTATTATTATAACAAATTTATGAAATAATAATAGTTAAATACCTTAATATTAAATAATAATATTACCTTTAAATGGTTATAAAAATAACATATAATATTATTAAATTTAATGATTTAATATTTACCTTATTAATATTTAAAACTTACCTTTATATAATAAATAATTTACTAATAATACCTATAATTAAAACACATAAAATAACTATTAAAACAATTATAAATAAAATATATAAATTAAAAGTATAATAATAAATTAATAATATTTTTAACATTTAAAATAACTTAAATATATTATTTACATTTAAATTATTTATACCATTAAAAATAAAGGTATAATAAGAAAAAAATAATTAAAATGGTTTTTATAAATTTTTTATTAAAAACAATAATATATATATAATAAAAATAAATAAAAGGTTTATTAACTTTTATATAACATTAATATAACTATATTACTATAATAAAATAACAATAATACTTAAAAAACAACTTATTTTATAATAAAAATTTAAAAAAAATAATAATAATAAAAATAATAATTATTAACCTTTATAATTACTAACCTTAAATAAAAAACAAAATAAACCCTTAAATAATAAAAATAAACTTAAAATTATTATTAAAAACATTACTCATATAACTTCATATAAAAAAAATATAAAAAACTTATAATTAAATTACATTAAAAAAGTAAAATTACCATATTAAAATAACCTTTTAAAACCTTTAATAAAATTAAAATAAAAACTTTAATTAATAAAAAAATTTTCTTATTTAAAAAATATAATAATGTTAAACATAATAATATATATATTTATAATTTTTATATTATATAAAAGGTAAAAAAAATGGTAATAAGTAAATTATATAAAAAGTTAAAATTAATTATTTAAAATTATAATAACTTTAAAAAAAATAAGTGTTAATATAATCACTAATTATCTAATAAATTAACTAATATATATTTATTACCTTAATATTTACCTTATTATAATATAATATAATAATATAAATATAAAATATTTTATAAATATATACGTAATTGAAAATAAATTTAACACATATAATATTAATTAAATTATTATAAACTATAAAAAAATACCTTATAAATATAATTATAATAATAATTAAGTTTTTATATAATATATTTAAAATAAAAACTTATTAATGAACTATATATATTTATTATTATTAAAAGAAATTATAAATAATAATATTT
>MU284269.1:0-27918 GCA_022478815.1 Daldinia bambusicola
TTTTAATTATAATAAATTATTTTTATATATATAAAAATATTATTTTAATAATATAAAACCTTAATTTAAAATAATATTTTCTTTTAACTTTTTTATTTTATTAAAGAAAATTATTATTATTTTTTCATTTAAAGAAAAAATTTCTTTATTTATAATATAAAATTCCTTTTTTATTATTATTATAATAAACCTTATTTTATTTAAGTTATATTTAGTATATAATATTATTATTTTTTATTAAAATAATTAATCCTTTAAAAAAAAAGTTTTTATTATTAATTTAAAAAATCTTTTTAAAATATTACTTTTATTAATAAAAATTTAAATTTTTATTATTAATTTAATTATTAATTTTTACCCTAATATAAATATAAATTTTATTTATAAAATTAAAACTTATTTTAAATTTTTTATTATAATTTTATTAAAAATTAAATATTAAAAAAATATTTATATAAATATTAATTATACTTATATTATAATTAATAAAGTTTAGATATAATGTTATTATTTTAATAATAAAATACGTACTTAAATAACTTTAATACTTATCCAAAAAATCTTTTTTAATTAAATAATTATTAATAAATATATTATAATTTATTTTTATTTTAAAGGAATTTATAATAGTAAATTTATTATTATATTATTTATTTAAGAAATTATTTTTGTTAATGGTTTACCTTTTAAATTTTTATTAAAAATAAATATTTTAAATATTAAGAATATTAATATTATTTTTTTTAAAAAAATTGTAATTATTTAATTATATAAAATTATTATCCCTTTATTTATTATATTAAATAATAGAAAATATAATAAAATATAAATTATTATTATTTAATAAATTATTATTTTTATATAATATTATTATTATTTAAATATAAAATATTATGTAAATTTTAAATAAAATTTTATTTTTAAATTTTATAATAATTAGATTTTTTATTTAATTTCCTTTATTAATAATAACATGAAATAAATTATTATTTATAATAATACCTTTAAAAATATTATTATCTTTTATTATATTTTTATAAATTATTTTTTTCTTATAAAATAAAGTTATAAAAATTATTATATTATTAATAATAAAATTATTAAACTTTTTATATATTACCCATTAAAACCTTAAAAGTTTAAAAATTATTTATTAAGTTTTTTTTTTTAATTTATTATAAATATTAATAATATTTATAAATATTTTAATAATATAATTATATATATAAATTTTAATAAGTTAGAAAAGTATAAAATATTTTATAATATTATTTTTAAATTTAATAATATTTTTAAAAATAAAAGTTTTATTTTTATTTTTAATGAAAAAATTAAATTTATTTAATTTAAATTAAAATAAGAAAAACTTATTCTTAAAAAGTATAAATCATATATAGTTAATATTAATAATTAGAAAATTATTAATAATATTATAATAAAACTTATTTTTTAAAAATGATTTTTTTATAATTATAAGTTTATTCCCTTTTTTATATTTATTTTTATTATTTATAAAAAAATTTTTATATTAAAAGGAAATAATTAAATTAAATAAAAAGGTTGTATAATAATTAATATTTAAATTATTAATTAAATGGTATTAAATAATAAATATTTAATAAAAAATTAAAAATTTATATTATTTAAATGTTAAAGAAAATCTTATTTTATTATTTTTAATATTTTTTTTTTTTATTATTAATGATATATACATTTTATTATAAAATAAATTTTAATTATTATAATTAAAAATGGTTAATTTATATTTAATATTTTTATTATAAAATATAAAAATAATAATATATATATTTAATATTAAATAAATATAATATTAAAATTAATTAAAAATGTTAATATATATTATAATAATATATATATTATATTTATTATATTTAAAAAATATATTTAAAATCTTATTTATATTTTTTCATTAATAAAAATAAAAAATATTTTAATAAATTTAAATAAATTATTTATTACTTTTTTTAATAATATTATATTTAATTATTTAATAAATTTTTTCAATTTATTTACCATAAAAAAAAAACTTATTATAATTATAAAAATTATATTCCTCCTTTTATTAAAAGATTTAAAAACCTTTATTAGCTTTATTAATTATATATATAATAATATCTTTTAATATATTAAATTTATTACCTTTTTTAAATAATATAAAATTTTTTTCCTTTATGTAAATCTTTATTTAAAAAAAACTAAATAAAGTAAAAAACTTTAAATATTAAATATAATTATAAATACTTTATTATAAACCAAAATTAACTTTTTTAATAATATTAAAAATATTTTATTTAAATATATTATTTTATATTTTTTTAATCCTAAATAAATATTATATATAAATTTTAATATTTTAAAAATTAAAATTAAAATTTATATCTATTATATTATTAAAACCACTTTACTTAAACTTATAAAAAATAAAAAACTTATTATATATACCTTATAAATTATTATAAAATTGATTATGTTTTTTTTTTAAATATTTATTAAAGTTAAAAAATAATATTAATTAATTAAAATAAAAATTTTAAACTTTATTTAAACCTTAAAAAAAATATAATATTATATTTTTATTATATAAAAAAATATTTATATTTTTATTAATCATAAAGTAATTTTTAAAATAAAAAAATATTTTAATTTTATAAACTCTATTATAATAAATAATAAAAACCTTTATTTTATATAAATCCTTAAATATATTTTAAAATTCTTATACATATTCTTATATAAACTAAGAAAATTATATATTATTTTTAATATTTTTCCTTATTTATTAATAAATAAAAATAATAAATAAGATTTTTTAATAAAATTTAAATTAAATGGTTTAAATTTTTTTTTAAATAATAAAAATAAATATTAAATATTATTTAATAAATTTTTATTTAAAAATCCTTAAATCTTATTTAAAAAAACTTTATTAATAATTTATTTAATTTCTTTTAATCTTAATAATAACCCTTTTACTGCATAAAATATTTATAATATTGTTTTAATTTAAATTACCTTTAATTTTAAAATTAAAATATAATAAAAATATTATAAAAATTTAAAATAAAGAATTATTTTAAATGTTATTAATGTAAATTAATGTTTAAATCCTTAAAATATTATTAACTTACCTTATTATATAAAAAATAATTTTATTTAAAAAATTTCTAAAAATTCTAATAAATTATATATTTTAAAAAATTATTATTTTAAAATATTTAAATTTATTTATAAATCAAATCATTTAAATTATAATTGTTTAAAAAATTATTTTTAATCTTTTATACTTAATTATAAAAAATTTATAAAATATATAAAATCTTATCCCAAATATTCTTTTTATTATTTTTAAAATTATTAATCATATAATTTTCTTTAACCCATTATTAACCCTTTTTATCTTTTTCATATTATTATATTAAATATAACATTTAACCTTCTATAAAACATTAAAAATTATAATTTCTTTAATATTATTATTAATAAATTTATTAAAATAATAATTTTAATTTTTAATTAATATAATTATAATACCCTTTAATAAGTAAATGTTTTTTATAACTAATTATTTAATGTTAATTAAAGTTTTTTTAAAGTAATTATTTTAAATTAAAATTTTAAATTTTTATTAAAATTTTAATTTAATTTTTAAATAATATATAAAATAAAACTTTTATATACCACCATTTATTATATTTAAATAAATAATTAAATAAAATAATATATTTTATTTATTAAATTATTTTTTTATTATTATTTTTATTTATTAAATAATAATAAATTATGAAAATCTTATTTTTTTTATTTATAATATAAATTAAATTTTATAAAGTTTATAATTATAAAATTAAATTTATTAAAAATATTTTATAATTTTTTTTTTAATTTTATTATATAATATTTAAATATTTAATAATAAAGTTTTCTTTTTTTTTAAATTAAAGTTTATAATATTATTATTATAACATTAATGTTTTTTAAATATTATTATAATTATTATTATAAATTAATATTTTTTTATATTAATTAATATATTTTTTTATGATTATATAAAAAATATAATATTTTTATTATTATAATATTAAATAAAAAGTTAAGATAATAATATATAAGTTTTTTTTAAGTTTTTAAAAAAATTAATTATTTAATATATTATTTAAAGTTTTTTTAAAATTTTAAAATATATAATATTATTTTTATTAATTATTTTAAATTAATATTATTAATAAATATTTTTAATTATTTTTTACTTTATTTAAGTTTTATAATATTTAAAATGTATTATAAAAAAATTATTAAAAAAAATGCCTTTAAAAATAAATATTTTATAAAGTATATTAATTTTAAAAATTAATATATAAAATAAATAATAAAATGAAAATTAAAAAAAAATAAAAATAATTTATTAATAAATTTTAAATTAAAATGGTAATAATTAATATAATATATATATTATGGAATTATATATAGAATTAATAAAGGTATTATTAAAAATTGTTAAGAAATTTAGAAAAATTTTATATAATAATTTTTACGATAAGGGTATTATCATTTTTTTTATGGGTGGTAATTATTATATGATAACCTATTTATAATGGACCTACACATATTTTCTATTATATTTCTTAAGTTTTTCATTCTTAGAGATTCCTCTATAAAACTTCACAAATATAATAACCTTCTAATGATGATCCATAATTGATTCCATGCTATACCATATCTGTTGTGATATTGCGGTTAGATCTATCGAGTTTGCGACTTGGCGAGCTTGTTTCGTTTCTTTGTGTGTGTGTGTGTGTGTGTGTGTGTGTGTGCTTGGGCTAAATCGGTCCACAAGATTTAGGGATTTGGTTAGGCACGGTACTACCTAAGGTAGGTTAGTTGAAGTTGCTATATTTATCTAGCCAAGACTACGAAGCTTTGGGATTGTCTGTTTCTTTGAAAAAGTTGGGTTAAGCGTATAATTAGTAGTGTATGAAGTAGGAACGGTACATGGCAGTTATCTACCTAGGTAGTTTTTGCTTATTAGTGTAAGATGTTCAAAAATAGGGTTGCTATTGATTATTCTATTATTTTTAGGATGTTGCGGGTAAAGAGTTGTTATGAGAGTGTTGGTGGTACTAAACAATATGTTATTGGGTGAAGTCGAATAGGGGAACTAAATAATTGTTCGTGTAACGTCACGAAAGTTAACTATCTTAATAGGAAGTACTTATCAAATATCTACTCGCGCAGTCCTGGCATATCCTTTTTCGGGCGGATTTGTCGTCAGTACCTTATTGCAGCCTTGAATGAAGTAGGTCTGCCAATGCCGAGTGTTGACTGAAAGAGACGAGTAACCTATAGAAGGTGATTGATACCAAAGGGTAATGTGTTAAAGTCCCACTTCTTTCCATCTTTAATCGAGGTAGATATGAAGAAGTATCCATATATTTTTAGTAGGTAGGTTGACGTCGACGACAGGTAAGTGTATCAGTGATGTGACACGCATCGGTGACGCAATATTAACAAAGTGCAATAGAAGTTACGGTCTTCTGTTGCCATTCAATTGTTATTATTGTATTGAATATCTTTTACTACAAATAATTATAACTATAGAATTTATACGATTTATTTTATCGTATTATCCTCTTATTGTAAACCTTGAAACCATATGCGATAGGTACTGCAGCATTCTTTGTCTTTAATAAGATAATGTCCTCTATTTCCTTACATATCTCCCTCTCCCGAAAGAAGATGTTAATATCCTCGTTAGTTAACTGTTAATCTTTGCCATATTAAATGGTGTGAGGGTCTTCTGTTGTCATTCAATCTTGTAGTTGTATTGGTTATCCTTTTCTACGATACTCTTATCGTATTGTTTTCTTATCGTGAACATTTGCAAAACTTAAACCATACGCAATATTGTCACTAGAACAATGTTATCTCCATTTCCATTCCTCACAAATAGAGCATTTGATTGTTGACCCTGTGCTTGGGTCGGGGGGTTGCCCTTTGTTTTAGCTGTTTTAGCCTTTTCTCGTCTTCGTTCTTGTGTCGCGCTTGATTAAGGAGTTGGGCTTTGCGGAGCGGCTATAGCTTAGTAACTTTATTAAGGCATTTGTTGGGTTTGTCGGATGGCCATGGCCGTAACTACCATTCCCCTGAGGTCGTTGACTTGAGATTTGATAACGCTTTTCTCTTCTTTCAACAATGCTGCCAATTCTTGAAAATTTGCCGTGACAACTGCGTTTTGCGCCTGGAACAGAATCTTCATTTGCACCAGCTCTGACGCGAGCTTTTCGGTTTGTCTCTTAAGCTTCTCATTTTGCTTACAAAGCCTGAATTAACAACGAAAGTATACTTTACGTATCGCACGAAGATATCCGTAGATAAACGATGTAGTGTTAATCAAGTGATGAAACCCGTCAAGAATAATCTTGGGCCCAATGTCGGTATTCCTCTAAACTCGAATTCGTTATTCACATCATAATGGTGATGAGTCGCGGGCGGCAATAGTAATATTGATAAAAAGTGTGTAGATGGCTTTGTTATTGAATAAGCCAATTTGTAGTCTTAGTCACGCTCCCCAAGTTACAGAGCAAGGCGGTATTAAGTAGACAAGGCTGAAATTTGCATTGAATAGGTAGGTATCGCAATCCTGTAGGGAGACCAATAAGATAATTCTCGGCCGATGCTCAAAAGACATCTGTCTTAACTATGTTGATTTGGGTGGTGACAGTTGTGGGCAATGATGAACAGAAGCTTGACGCATAAGTGTTCAATTTCGTTCAATATAATAGATACTTAAAACATGGCAGTTTTAAGCCCGTAAAGCTTCATACGTGTTCATAGGACTCGTGGATACCTGTCTGCCTGGCTCTAGGGTGCGAGAGCGTGGATGAGGAGGCCGTTTCCCGCAATCAAGACGCACTCTTCAAAGACTGCGTATTGCGGTAGTCGTTTGGAAGTTGGGTAAGGTGTTTCACTTTGTTGCATTTGTATTGACTTCCATCCAGCAAGTGTAAGGTCGAAGAAGAATACTCAGGATTGAATAGAAGGGGAGGATTGCAAATAGGTAGTGTTGTGTGTTTGGTTAGGGAGGAACTTGGTTGTTTAAAGGTTAAAAATATTTAAGGATTCAATTGAACAGGCAGAAAAGAATTAAAAAGTAATTTCAGGCAGGTGCGTAAGGCACACAAAGAGTTATACCTTACTGCCTTAGAATACTGCCTTAAAATGCTGCCCGCTACAGAAATCCTGTAACGTCAAGTTGAACACTTCAAAATGATTGGTATGCATTTCGATTAGGTAGTCTACTGAAATTATATATACCCGATACTTGAGGAAATGCAGCAAGAATAAATCCGTTACCCTAAGACTTAGAAAACCATATCAACTCATCCTCCAATTCTGGTTCAAAGAGTATCCCTAATCTTATGGCTCGGTCGCCTTCGAAAACAAATTCGGCTCTGAGCTCTTCGTCTTCACCTTCATAATTATCCCTTAGGTGGGCGATATACTTCGTCTGGTCTGATTTGTGTTCAAATGTGAGCGTACTACCGAACGAGCGGTCGCTGGCGTCGATGAAGAGCCTCTCCTCTTTAACTTGGACCGTGACTGAGTGATAACCCGGATTCCAGTACGTTCCTATGTACGCATTTAACGGCGTTACCTGGGGCTGTGACTCTTCGCCTTCCCTCTCCTTCCCCTTCTCCTTCTCATCCAAAGAAGAACTTTCAGCAGGACATTCACCCCTTTCCCTCAGCACTGCGTCAATCAATTCCCGACGTGCGAAGTTGTGGAGTGGATCCGCGTCTGCCGAGTTTGAAAACATCACCACTCCGAAGTCCAGCTCGGGAAGAAAGGAGAAAAGGCTTTGAAATCCGGTTATCATCCCGTCATGTCCCACGACCGCGTGTCCTCGATAATAGTATACTTCTATCCCAGCCGCGTAGAATATCGGGGACTCAAACGGCTCCAGTCCTTTGGCATCGGGGTTCGGTGTGCTACGTAACCGCACTAAGCCTTTATATACTTCCTTGCTTATCGGTCCCTCGTGGCGGAGTAGTGCTTTGACCCATTTGATGAAGTCGTTTGCGCTGGTGCTAATTGAACCTGCCCCTTCTCCTTCCGGACATTCGGGAGCCTCAAATCCGCAATAGGCCGACTTCTCCTTATCCCAGTAGTGTCCCTTAGCCATGCGGTCTCCAAACCCCTTCGCTCGAGCTCTCGACGGCTGGACACTAGTTGACTCCATACCCAAGGGCTGGAAGAAGCGCGCTTCTAAGAAACTAGAGAAGCTTTGCTGAGTCTCCACCTCTACTAGATGTGCGGCTACCGTATACATCATGTTACAGTACATATACTTCACTCGCAAAGGCGCGGCCACTGCCAAATTTCGCAAATTTCTGGTCACAGATCGTAGATTATCAGGGCGGGAGGCCTGCGGACCGAAATAAGAAAGATCATGACTACTTGTGCGTTAATATTTTCTGCTGCTGATCGAAATTACATACCTAAGGTAATTGCAATACGCGGAGATCTTACCGAGGCATGCCAGACCTGTGGCTCAATATATCCTCAACAGTAACGCTCTCCGTGTACTCGGGTTTAGACATTACGAAGTCATCTGGTAACAGGTGCGACATGATAGCTTCGTACTTCACCTCGGGGTACTTCTCGTCGTCATCCACGAGCAGCGCGACAGCCGCCGCAGTCAGCGATTTAGAAGAGGATGCGATGTCGAAAAGCGTATCCGCCGTGCACGGCTTCGACGATTCGACATCTGCGCAACCATAACCGGCAGAAGCGACTTTGTTTCCGTGAACAATCGCGATGGAGAAACCAGGTACATGGTGCTCTTCCATCAATTGCTTGATTTTAGAAGAAAAAGCTTCGGAGTGGAAGATGTCCATGATAGCCGAAAGATACAATAGCAATGAGAAATGGAGAAGTGTTATTACGACACGTTGGCGATACAACAGTGTCTGGGCTGGCGTGAAATTGGGGTTTCCGAGTTTGGTGTAAGTCAATTCAATCTCGAATAGAGCGACTGTTGTTAATATATATAAAGCCAATATGATTTTCCTGGTGAGAAATATTCTGTATTGTCTTAAAGAATCGGACAACCCTGCTAATGCCAAGATAATAGATGTGCAGGTAATACTATCTAACCACCTCTAATTGCTGACTCGGCCAGCTTGAATATTTGAGTCATATACTAGTTAATATGCAGGCATCGTAAGACAAAACAAGGATGCAATTGCCATAAGTAAGCCTCGCCGAAGGTGAGCGCCTGCATTGGAACTAATTTTCGAAGATTCTTGTATGAGCTTATTATAAGGTAATTATATGTTAAGTAAATAATGATATTATTTCTTGATCCCAGACATATACTCTGCTGATTATCCTAGCCGTATAAACTATCGGGGAGCAATTCTAACATCCAACTCGTTATATTACGGCGGTAAGTTACCACCAAATATTAAAGAGTCATACCGGTACGATTATCACTTTATTTCTATAGGCCCAGTAAATAATACAAGCCTTACAACTTCACCTAGCGCAGATATTTCCCATTGTCTATTGCTTCGATTCCTACACTATAGGTAGATAGTAGTATAGAGCCACTCACCGAATCCTGAAGAATCTATACTTCCACTCCGGTCTGGCAGCATCTTCGTCCCGGGAGTAGTATATGTACCCGATACCAACTCTCTTCGATACACCGTCCCGTGTGATGAGGCCTAATAGAATCGAGTGCGTATCGGGTGGCTTGGTAATAGTATTGGCAGTAACAACGACAACAAGTTCGCCAATTGTCTTTACGTCGCTATCAAACCTAAATTGACCTTCGTGACAAGACACTTTCAAGACCTTGACGTGTTCCTCTTTTCCGGCCTTTATTTCGAACTGCCCCGCGTCTAAGTAAGACCCAACAAATCCAAGCTCACCGCAGTTCAGGTCGGGAGGTTGCTTGTTTCGTGACCAATCAAGTAGTACTTCGGTGCTTATGCCAGTGCCATTGAGGAAGTATTTAGTGCGTCTGAATTCTTCGGTGGTCTTCTTGGTTCTATAGTCCTGAATCTCGCAGGTAGTCTTCCAGACATCTCTGGTCCAGAATTGCTTTTTGGAACCCCCGTAGTACCAGCATATGATTGGCGTGTAGATTGGCACTCGTTTAATAGGGGCTTGGGAAATGTTTCGGGATAACCAACGACTATCAGCGAAGGCAAATTCCATAGGACCGGCCCAATATGCCCTACGGCCGTGTGTATTAGCTTTATGACTTACATAGTAAAGAATCCGAACCGCATAGGTTACAGGTCGGAGCGGAGCATGACATACCATGACCACGTTGAGAATTGATCATCTGCCTTTTCGGATTGGCATGAGCGCTCCTCGGCCTGGCCGTAGGGAAACCAGAGGAGCGCTTGGTATAGCAGATGAGGAGGTATACCTTGCGTTTGACGAATAGTCAACCCCGAAGAGTCCCTATCACCGTTGAACCTATTGAAAACACCTTCAAAAGCTTTCAGTTTGTCACTCAGTGATGTGAGATTCTTTCGGCTGTACTCCTGGACCGCCGTCTGGTAAGCCTGGATGTTTAATTTCCCACCTACATCCCCTAAATAATGATACGGCGTCGGATCAAGATCCTTCCTGAGGCTCCTCGTCCACCACGGCGGCCCCGTCCTAATCCCCACGTCAGCATGCGCGTGCTCTTTCGGTGCGTAATCGTATCCTTCTCTCCGCTGCGCTTCGTTGCAATTGAAGAAGATTTCCTCGGCCGTGAAGTAAAGACAGCGCTGCGAGAGCGACTGCTCCTGGAATACCCAGCCCCGCGTATTCCAAGTCGCGCTTCGCACTTCTTCACAAAGCGATCGCAAGCAAGGCGAGATCTCGATAACGCTTCCATCTGACTTATCGACGATTTTGGTCGGGTTGAGGGGATGACCCGCACGTGGACTGACTCCCCTCAACCCGGCATCTGCATCGCCACCCGCCGCGGCAATGATGGTTACGGCAGAACAATCGTAAACATCGTCCATCCGCCCAATGAGTCGTCCTTTATCTTCAGGGTCGTCTTGCACTATGCACAGGGTGTCCGCCCAGAGATATTGCATCCCCATCTGACGAGTGAACTCTATAGCGTCGCGAATTGTTAAGGACACTCTTCCCGTCTTCTGTGTCTCCGACCTCGAACTAGAAAGTGCCCCGGGGACGCTCAGCTCGTTCACATTATCTCGCAGGCTTAGGAGAATCGGTATTACTTTCTCGCCCTCGCCGGGACGTTCGAGAGTAGGGAGCTGACCCCAAACATAAGATAGCGCCACGTAGTCGCATACCGTATCTTTCCTCACTAGGCACTCCTGATTCACATCGATAAGGCGAAAGGGATGCTCAGGCTGAAACAAACTGCGACCCCCTCGTCGCATAGCCATCTTTGAATGCTCATGCTTCCGGCATTCCTCGAGCCAGCTTCGTAGAAGCGGAATGTTAAGCCCAGTCCCAACTGCTAGTCGAGGGACGTAGTTTGGCTCCGATTCTCCTGGGAAGCGCTCGATTTCGGCGATTATATACCGATTTTTTATCCTGTCGATTTGCCTAAGCGGAACTCTGCTGACATGAAAACTCGGTGGTTTCTTATCGATCGCGAGAAGTAACCTAGGCTGGGGATGCTGGATATGCCCATCTTCCTTGACGGATAATGGACTTCGACTCTGAATAAAAAGCCGACAAGATTTCGTGTCGGGAGTCGAGTCGGTTCCCCAAGCGCGGTCGACGGCCTTGGAGATGATGGTGCAGAAAGGGCAGCCAGGATCGCTGTACTGGGAGAGGTTGCCAATCAACTGTTCACTTGTTTCTTCGGCGAACCTCCCTTTCAGGCCCAGCTTCTCGCATGTGCCGCACAGGTCGTTCCTGGGCCGTCCTGGGATTTTCCATACCGAGCGGGAGTCTACCATGGCTCACTGAGTTTTCCTGAATACCTGCCAGGAGCCAAAAAAAAAACCAAAAAAAAAACCGAGTTTATTGAGCAGAACAACTCGAGTTATCTTACTCTTACTTTCACCCGGATTGTCAGTGGAAGCTCGTATAGACTACTAGGTACCTAAGAGCTTTCAGGGGGTGATGTGATATGTCAGTATACCCTAAAGTGCAAGGCGACCAATAAAATCTTCATTACACAATAGAGCCTGCTTCTTAATACTCCAGTAAAAAATCGAAGGGTGATCTTCTCGCTAGCGGTTACTGTTTTAGCTTGTCGATTAGGAGCTGAGAATGACGTGGCTATTAATATTTATTTCTTCGCCAATCATCGCAACTAATCAGAACTCTGTGCATCCAAGGCCCTACCCAACATCAGGTTTCAGTGTTTACTCGAAGCAACCTTCCCGCTATAGACGTTTTGAAGTAAAAATACTCACCACTCATATGTCGAATTATGTTAGACCCATGGCGCTTCGTTCTGTATATATGATTATTCAAAGGTGCGCTGCTTTGAAGCCATGATTGCAACCATGGTGACTTTAAGACACACACACACATGAGCTGCTTCTCAGCATTCATCCGTATATTGTGACCTCGATCATCCAGTGGCTCTGAAGATACACCGACAAGCTCGAGTAACTCGATGGATCTTCTGCTGAGAACCTCCGGGCGCAATGCCACACCTTTAACACCGTCTTCCGACTTCATCTCGCATCTTGCTAAGCACCCCGAAACCCCTACACGCGAACTATTGAAGCCGTATTTGGAATATGAAGTTCGGCTGCGGGAATTGTTCGCGGAGCCAGACTCCCAAGTCGACGGTCTAGCGAACCTAGTACCGGTTTACAACGGCCAAGAACACAAGTTCAAGATCCGGACGATAGATCGCCAAGGAGCCGACGAAGACAAGTATATCATGCCCTTGGAGAATGGTCAACGGGAAGAGGATGGAAGCTTGGCAATTACTCAATCGTTGGCCGAGTATCGGGTTAATTTAGACAGCTTTACACATGGCACGTAGTCGATATGCCGTCCACTCCCTTTTCCAAGTTCTACTAACCCATGACAATGATTATAGGTGTCTTGGCACGTCTAGGTAGGACTATACCTGATTTTTAATGAGTAGCTCCGACTAAGGTAATTGACCTTGGATAGATTGGTCCAATATCGTGATAGCCGGGTCGTCGGCGCTTCTCCCTATGCTTTCCTATCGCAAGGACGTGAAGATCAATTATGACCTCACGATGGAGAATGCTCTCGAAACATACTATCAGTATATCTACTCATCAATTCAAATATTATAGAACAAGACTGATTCATTTCTAGAACTGTCGCGGGCTCTAGCGATATCGATATATTTCTATACGGATTGGATAGTGAAGACGAGGCAATCAAACGAATCCTCGAAATAGAAGCTGCAGTTCGCAGAAGCCAGCGTCTATTCTCTGGTCAGGCTTTGACATTGCGCTCAAAGAATGCGATCACGTTCATTTCACCAAAGTACCCATTCCGTCACGTCCAGGTAGGGAACCCCTTATTCCCCCCTGATACCCTACCGGAAAGGTTATTAATTTTCGATAAATTAGGTCATACTTAGGCTTTACAGGTCCATCAGCGAGATTCTAACAGGCTTCGATGTCGATTGCGCCTGTGTCGCCTTCGACGGAACGCAAGTATATACGAACCCACGAGGGGTCACTGCCATCGCCACACAGACTAATACCATCGATCTCACGCGTCGCAGTCCATGTACGTATGATCTCCCCCAAAACCTCCAAGCGTACAATTGATTGCCAACTGTCTTAAAATAAGCCTACGAGAACCGACTGTACAAATACCGCAACCATAACTTCGAGGTATACTGGGATTCCCTGGACCGCTCGCGAGTCAAGCGGGTTACCTACTATGATGACTGTTGGCCAATAACCGGCCTGGCTCGACTCATCCTATCCGAACAACACCTTCAGATGGGCCCCGACCCGTACCGGCTGAGGCGAGCTATGAAGAGGTATGACGACGGCGGAGAACCTATCATGACCGCGCCGAGCGGATACGCTACTCACGAAGTTCCGTACGGCGCAAAGTTCACAGCTCGGAGGTAGTGCTATACCTATACCTATTATGTGTTCCTTAATCTACCGAACTTCCCTGAATAGGTAATATTCCAGATCACTAACGAAATTTTCAACCACCAGGGTTCGGGAATACGTTACGGAGCACTCTAAAGAACCGTACATGTTTGGCACCATTCGGGAGGTAACCGGGCAGGAGAAAAGCCCTGGTAAGAATAAGAGCAAAGGGACGCTGCCCCAGAAGGTATCTTTCCTCAAGCACAACCCGGGCCGTCAGATGATTGGGAGTTTCTACCCGATAACGGATGACGACTGGTAAGGCGCTCTGCTTTACTTACCTACGTTTTCGTCATTTGAGGAACGAGTAATGACTGACTTCTTGTAGGACCAAGAGGGCGTATAGGGCAGAACGAGCAGTGTAGGACTATTTCTGATTAGAAGCGTTATATGTGACTACGAAGGGGTTTTCAAAGTACCTTGCCTCTATGAGGGCCCCACAAATACATGCGTATGAAAATTGTACTCTTACAGGAGCATTATAAACATATATTGGTCCTCTAATCGTCTATATTTTACCATTTGATTTAAGCTCAACTTCGAATCACTTTTCAACCACAACGTCGTCGTTGCATATTTGCAGCAGCTTTTTATGGCCATAGGTAGCCGTCCATATACTCTTCGTAGAGCTACTCTTAAGCTGCATTATGCTATAGTCTCTCTCCGTTTCTGCTTTCCACTTCACTTGGAATAGCTTCTGAACATGCAAAAAAAAAAAAAAAAAAAAACTTACATAAACCTGCCACAGGTAGTTGTGAGAGGTAATACCACTCATAGGTTAGATAGACAATTGTGCTATTAAGAAATACACTTTTGACTCAGTGGTCTGTTCTTTCAGTAGTCCTCTGAAGTTTCCTAGTTGTATACGGTCCTATGGGGATATCAGGATGCGATAAAATGAATTATGTTGGGATAAAGAAAATAGCATAAGACTTCGAACAATCTATTGTCAGGAAAGGTACCTTAAGAAAGAATCTACCAGTTCAATTTCCTTTAAAGCTAATATGAAGGCCTAAACATTCCCTTAAATATTTAATTTGATGGTATCTTAAGAATGGAATAGTGTCTGATAGGATTAACCTATTAAAGGAGACAATTCCCAGTAACTCATAGATATAATATGCTCTTTGTTTGCGAAAACGTGGTTGTGGAAATATCTTCAACACAATCGCCATTGCCAAAATTCTTCTTTTTCAGTTAGGGGTATAAGGAGGAACTGGTAGTCTCATACATTACCTTACTATCTCGGCGAGTGCACCAAACCACTTTCACCGTTAGTCGACGGATTTCTAGAACGAGAATACAGCGAAGATGTCGAAAAGTTCGGAAGACAAGGACTTCAGTGATGATGAGTACGTATTACCCCACTAACAGATTTACCAAAGCTTTGCTTTTACATGCTATGCAAGAGATCCTATATCTTGATATAGCCCGCTGACTTTTATGTAGTGTCGATCCCGGAGACGTTACCGCGGCGGCGAATATCTTAAGGGACTATTTTTCGTACGACCCAGACCAGCGATTCCACCTCGAAAAGGCGATCGGGGCCGGAGCGAACGGGATAGCGTGGAGGGTCAAATACATAGACCCGCCTGTGACGAGGCGTCTGATCCTGAAGATCGATAAGACCGGAGTGATGGAGGGGTTTGGGGGAAAAGGGGATGGACGAGCCACGTCAGTCGATATGAATGGGCCCCTACAGGCGGGCACTAACCACATTGTCAACGAAAAACACGCTCTTAATGTACGTTTTAATGACATAACTCCGAGAAAGCCACATTGACGACCACAGGGTAACAGCTAACACGATTGCAGATCCTGCGAAAGGCGAGACATATCGTCCACCTCGTGGAGCCAGAGGATGACCCTCTTGACGCAGACATTAAAGATCTCGACCCCCACGACCTCACCGGTTGGCTCTTCATCGAATATCTAGAAAAGTAAGTTTTCCCACGGTGTCCCCCGATGATTGCCGTCGAAGATGCGTAGCTAACTTGACATCGCGCACCAGCGGGACCTTATGCGATTTCGTGACAAAATACATGGAACTATATGAAGAGCCGCTCGCAAATAGGATATTATGGAGATTCTTCCTATGCCGTAAGTTAAACCGTCCACATGATCTGGTATTAGAAGCACGGACTAACGAGTATCGTCGTAGTGATACGGTCGTGTATCGCCATGGCGTATCCGCCTGGAGGGCAAGGATATAACCTGACAGAAACCGTCCCGCCGAATCGCCGTGCTAGAAGGATCAGGCACGGCGACATGCACGATGAAAATGGTAGGTATCACCTATAAACTCCCATTATCTATATCCTCGCCGCTGACGTGTATATCTATCCAGTTATGTTTGGTGCTCTCTCGTCCGGCAACGACGTCGAGCATAATCTTACCCCGATCCTGAAGTTAATCGACTTCGGAGAGGCGTTGGAATTCTCAGAAACCCCGTAAGTCAATCAAGCTATCCTGCGAGTTTAAGGAGTTGCTAACCGGTGATTAGTGAGAACGTGTATAGAGGAGAAAAGGAGAACGTATTTTCGATTGGACTCGTAAGTTACCCGCGTCTGCTCTTCCCTTCCCTTCCCTTCCGCCTACTACTTACCTATAAGCTAGAAGAGAATCTAACCGGATAATAGCTTATGGTAGAGCTCATATCGCTAGACCGTACTGAATCGATGAATTTAATGTCGGGAGAGGGTGACTGGGTGGGGGATTACCAGGCACGACCAAACCAGCCACCAATGAGGGTCGCTCCGGGATTCCTATTGCCAGACCCCAACCTCCCAGGTAATAGTAACTATCCCCACGTAGATCAAGATTTATTCGGCTTGGTGATGGCTTGTACGGCGGTCGACGCAAGAAACCGACCTCCTCTAGCAGAGCTCGAGCGACAAGCTGTCCACGCCGTCAGAACGCGGAACCATCAATATTATCAAAATAAGAACGGTAATTTAGCCCTGCCAGAGAGCGATGAGAGCATAAAAGGGATCATTGCAGATATACTATTCAATGCCAGAACGAGCTAGGATATCTCTCCCGTTGAGACGTTTCTCGCACTTTTTTTTGGTTACGTTTAGCTTTGGGTTTCGCAGATCCCGGTGATACTATACTTAGATAGCCGACTTGTAAATAAAGCCTCGAGTTCAGCATAGTATCATATTTATTGGTGGTATATTGGCTTAGTAGTGGTAAGAATTGAAGTTGATTGTTTTTGATTGAAGTGTAGAAGAATCAGAAGAGTAAAAGAGAAAAGGGGGGAGCTCGAATGGTACGTACCTTTACAGATCCATACATGTAGGTACCCAAATACATAGGTACATAGTACCTTTGGCGGGGCAGATCTAAGAAATACATAGGTACATGTACGTAGCTCTAGTAGAACTAAGATGCTTTAGCTAGTAGCGATAAGAACGATAAGAGAAAAAAAAGTTAACGCTGAGAAATCTCAATGGCTTAAACTCTTAACCGCATTAACGGCCTTCTCTTCACACATCGCGTTTGGTGGTTTAGACCAAACAACCGGTCAATTCGCATCGACGTACCGCGACGATGGATATTCACCGCTGTCGCTTCGTGCCCTACCCCCCTTCTGCCATCAACGCTGTCGCGTTCTCTTACCCGACGGTCACCAAATCCCAAAGAGGCGCCCCGGTGCGCTTGGCGATCGGTCGAGCAAACGGCGATATCGAGATATGGAATCCCCTGAACGGCCTATGGCATCACGAGACCACCTTACACGGAGGAAAGGATAGGAGCATAGACGGCCTCGTCTGGGTCACCGAGCCCGACCAGGTGCTCCCAGATGGCACTAAGCTCGTCGGAAAGTCGAGGCTGTTCAGCATCGGCTACACAAGCACCGTCACCGAGTGGGATCTAGAGAAGGGGCAGCCAAGGAAACAGGCGAGCGGTATGCACGGGGATATATGGTGCCTGGCCGCCCAGCCGTTTCTAGCGCCCGCCAAGCACGGCGAGAAGTCTGCCGGCGGCGTTGTCCAGGGCGGAAAAAAGCTGGTAGCAGGCACTATGGACGGCAGTCTGGTCCTCTACTCGATCGACGAAGACGACCTTCGATTCGACAGGATCCTGGTGAGGTCGTCCTCGAAGAAGACCAAGATGGTCAGCATCGCCTTTCAGAACCGCAACGTCGTGGTCGTGGGATGCTCGGACAGCGCCATCCGGATCTACGACATGCGCAACGGCAACGTGCTGAGGAAGATGACGCTGGGGTCGGACCTGTCTGGGGGCGCCAAGGAGATCATCGTCTGGTCCGTCAAATGTCTCAACGGGCGCGATATCGTCTCGGGCGACTCCACCGGCCAGGTCTGCATATGGGACGGGAAGACGTACACCCAGGCGCAGAGGCTGCAGACCCACAACCAGGACGTCCTATCCCTGGCCATTAGCGCCGATGGTTCGACGATCGTCAGCGGCGGCATGGATCGCCGAACCGTCCTCTACAGGAAGACCTCGGGCGCGACAGCGAGGTGGAGCAGGGTCTGGCACAGGAGATACCACAGCCACGACGTCAAAACGATGGCCTCTTTCGAAGGGAACGGAATGAGCGTCGTAGTTTCGGGAGGTTTGTACACGCTTTCCTAGTTGAGCCTATCGATTTTACTAATTCCGCTTAGGACCGGATGCTAGCCCGATCGTGTTACCCCTGCGAGAAGCCGGCATGGAGAACCACCGGACGCTGTCGCATCTACCCCAGAGCCCGCCGCTTCAGAGTGCGCCGAAGAGCAGGCTGATAGTTAGCTGGTGGGAGAGAGAGGTCCACATATGGCGACTAAGAAAACCATTACGAGATCTAGTGGACGCGCCGGAAGGGGAGTCTGCCGTCGACAAGAATCGCAAGCTACTAGCGCGCATCTTAATTAAGGGCGAAGCGAATATTACCTCCGCGGCGATTAGCTCCGACGGTTCCCTGCTGGTGGTCTCGACTACGTCCGATATCAAAACATTCCACTTGAAACCTCGAAGCGAGTCCAAGAAGGACGAGCTCAAGATTATCAAGATCGAGCTGCAGGAAGACTTCTCCAAGCAAGGCGCGACTCGAGTGCAGATATCCCCGGACGGTCGGTGGCTATGCTCTATTCAAGGCGGCAACAAAGTTTTCATTTCTTCGATCTCGCACGACGCCGCGATAGACAGCAAGCCGTCTCTCCACCCTAAAGCGATTCGCTTACAACGCATCGAGCGAAAGATACAGAAGCACGCATCCCTGGGCGGCTTGGGACAGTACGACAGAATGGTTACTCACGTCGCCTTCTCTCCGGATAGCAAGATGTTGGCCGTTGCGGATCTCGCCGGTTATATAGACACATGGGTACTAGATGCGGCGCAATCCAAACTTCAGAATGGAGTCAACGGGACTCACGACGAGGAAGCCCCCTCCGATAGCGAAGATGAGGAAGAGGACGCGACGGACGCGGAAGGCCGGCGATGGTCCCGCAATCCCAAAGGATCCCTCATTCCCAAGCTACAAGCTGCTCCTACCGTTCTATCTTTCTCCGACCACATTCCGGCTTCGAACCCTCTCACATCAGACGAAAACGATACCCCCGACGATTACGTACTACTTACCATCACCGCTAGGCCGCAGATCCTCCTAATCAACCCCTCTCTCGGCTCTTTAACACCTTGGTCTAGAAGGAACCCGATCGCGCGCTTTCCGACCGAGTTCCGAAATATTCGCGATCTTGTGAAGGGCGCTCTCTGGTCGGGCGAGAGAGTGTGGCTCTACGGAAACACTTTTCTTTTCATGTTTGATCTATCTCATGATCTAGCCGAACCGATCCTGTCGAGCGAATCGTCTAACGGGGAACTCGTGAAGCAAGGGACGAAGCGGAAGAGGGGACCCGACACTGGCGCCGGCAGCAAAACGGAAATAGGAGCAGCGGGACCTACCAAGATCGTCCACCAGGTCGGGGACGAGGTTGAAGAAATTCCCCTTGACAGTCACGTCTTCGATCCCATGGACGAAGATGAGGTGAGCCAACCCGGGGAGGAGGAGAGCGAGAGCGAGGACTCGGATGATGATAACCAGGGCGAGCTTGCGCTTCTACGAGGCGTACGTGGGAAATCGGTGTCGGAGTCGCAAACGGGTAACAATCTGGCATTCTGGCATACGTATAAATACAGGCCAATCCTAGGGGTCGTGCCTCTTGGTGAGGAAGAGAGCTTGCCCGTAAATGGAACCGTAGACGGGGAAGAGCCGCGAAAGGTTCTCGAGGTGGCTCTGGTAGAGAGGCCGTTGTGGGATGTCGATATGCCTGATAGGTACTTTGGAGATGGGGAATGGGAAAATTAGTATTTTGTACTTAGGTTTGCAGCTTACCGCTGTAGCATCACTGTTGAAGTGTCATCGTGAGGATGCGTTAATGGAAAAGTGCGGTTTAATCGTCTCATTCCCCCCTTTTTTTTTTGGTTGATTCAGGTTAAGGTGGTAAAATATGCGACTCCCTTATCAGGTTGAGTTTCGGCTCTACTTCCTTAAACAACGACAAATCCGTAAAAGATATTGTCGCGTTAAAGTAGCCTCTCTACATTACCAGTCGTAATCATCCAAGCGTTGATATGGCTTCAACTCGTCACTTTAGTCCTGGTACATATTTAGAAACTTGAGATTTATCATATACAATAAAGCGTCTTCCTCAATTGTCAACAAGACATAAAGGTCTACTCCACATACATTGACGGGGTAGATCACGAAAAGGTTCAAAATAGTTTAAAAAAGTGTCAGGCGTTTGCATTGTGGATTACCGGCAGTGAGGCAAGTGTAACGGAGAGTACAAGTCATCAATGTGCCTGTCATTGTTACTAAGATGCTAAGATAACGAAAATTATCTGCCTTAGTAATGCAACTGCCTTGCGGAAAAGCCAGTTACACCTGCCGTTATTGCTGAGGTGTCGTTACAGAAATGAGAGGCAGGAAGGTACGAAATACAACGTGCTTTCTAACGTATCTCTAGGTGACCAGCTGCAGAATATAAATATCTGGCCATCCTGCACCGTTCTTGAATTTTTATGTTTTTTTTTTTTTTTCCTTTCCAATTCCCATACCTCACACAACCCTTATTACAACTATTATAATACATTCAAACGATGTAGCCACCTCAGCTATTATTCTATCCCAACACATTCGAAGGCGAAATGCATCAATCCTTTTATTCTATTTTTTGCCTTTCGATCCTTTTACTTAACTCTCTATAACTTCAAGGTTAGTGTTACCACCTATTAACCTCATAACTCCATCCAAAACCTGCACATAGCTTCGTTATCTGGGATGGCCAACGCTGACAAGCTCACTAGAGTAAGACTTGATGGACTCCTCAGAGCAGTACTGTCGGAGGGCGGTCGTCATATATTCAAGTCTTTTGGCGAGACCCCGCCCACAGTCTCGCCGAACTTCGCTCGTCAGATCCAGCGCGATCATCTCTGGGAGGGATAGGACTAGGCTGGCGACAGGCAGATGCGGGAATCGATCCCGTCCAAGACGGACCAACTCCTAGCCCGCCACGAACTCAGAACGCGGGACAAGCTGGGAATAACGCTTATCGTGGAGCTTATTACGAGACCGCTATGTCAATCGACACTAACAACAAGTCAGCTGGTCCTACTCTCTCCCAAGCCCGGGATGATAACGACAGCGATAGTGGCGAATCGTGGAGGGCTGCAAGCAGTAGTAGGTCTTCAACGCGAAGCACTCAAATGGCAATAGAGGCCAGAGTGGGACGCCACCCTCCTGAAGACGATCCAGCAGGTCGAGGTAGTCTTGTCTGCCTCATTCGAAAGATCCATCCTCGGGTGACGGCCGACTCTCTCAAGAATATCAGGAATGAGTTTGCTCCGAAGCAACGCAAGACTAGCAAGACGGACGCGCTACTCGGCAAATATGTCTGATTTGACAAGCCAGCTCCTCCGCCCCCTGCGATCCATCGACCCGGGCCGCAATACAGCCTAAGCCCATCGGACATTGGTTCTTCACTTAGACCCGAGTCTAATACTAGCACAGAAGCCAGAAGGTTGACCTATAAGCGCACTGGCTTCAGCCCTCCTCGCCCAGAATCTAACGATTATTATCGTAACTCGCTCTCGCCTTGTCAGACACATGTATATTAGTATAACTACTAGTCAAACTCTAAATAGTCTAGTATAAAAGATCTAACAGATCTAAAAGATCTATCAGATTCTAGACTTTCAATACAAGCTTGTTACAATCAAGATCAAGCCTATCACGCCTTCTGAGCATGCGGCAGGAAGCATTCCAGCAGAGAGACGTTGATGCGGGGAGTTCCAAAGACGCCCACGAATGCCGAGCATGCGAGGACCTGATGCGTGAGGCAATCGAGGCCGAATTAGCAGGCGCCGGCAAAGGGAAAAGCTGTATCCAGCCAGCTTAACGATGAGATGGACATCGAGACGGCGAACTTTCAAAGACATATTACCTAGTTTCATGTAGATGATTAGATAAGAGGTTTATTGGAGGGGAGATTGATGTGTATATCATAGCAACGATTTTCGCTTGAACCTGGGGACTTAGCAAAACTTGAACAACACTCAGCATTCACAAAAATATAGACATAATGGCCAATCTTGTAAAACCTCTGAGCACTGGGCGAATCAATTGGACTCGTATAGGAAGACATCCCTATGAGAACCTTGTTAACTAATGAATGAGAACCTGTGGCATCCATAGTGTTGTAGAAAGGCTAAATAGGTACCTGGTATTATGATTTTATCATTACAAGTCCTTCAGGTTTCAGACCTGCCTCTGTTAAAGCTAGACGGTCAGCACTACGTTGACTGTTCCAATTGTTAACCCAGAGAGAGTAGCTTCAGATATTTATGTCCTTAACTGTCTCAAAGAAAAAGAGAAAAAAATTCTACAGTTATATGGCTGCTAACGTTGTTGCCCAAGCTGTAAATCGGTGATCCTGCGTCTCCTTTGACGGGATCTATATTGTCACCTAGGCACCTGTTATTATTGTTGGTAACTCCTTCAGCAGATTTCTGATGGTTGAAAGTTTAGATATGAGTATGAATCGCACGATACCTATCCTTTGTCGAGCGCCATTTGAGGACGTTTGAGCAAGTAAATTTCTTCCATTCTAGTCCCCCCTTACTTCTATCCCGATACTAGCTCCGGTGGCTGCTAGCTTCAAAACCTCATACCCCACAATGTTTGCGTACCAGCAGCAGCTGGGTCCAGGATTCGAGACATCAACGATTTAATATAGGGCCGTACCTCATCCCGGACAGAGACTCACGAGCAAGACATTGTGAAACAGCGTTCCCGGAGGAAATTGTACGACTGGATCTACCTACGCGTACATGTAATGCGTACCTAAGGTATGTCAGATAGCTGGGATTTGAGACAGCTTGACACTTTAGAAAAACTCAATTGCGCAGTGAGGTAGTTGAGATCTTTGAAAGAATCTCCTGTCAAGGAGGTACATGGACAAATCTGATTATGCAGGGACCTCGCGGCTAGCTGTTCTCATGCCAAGATGCGCCCAACTGGAAATATAGAATTTGGTTGGCTGGAAACTTGCTCATACGATCTGCAGGTAGCCTCTAGTTCCTGCATGGTAGATATTAACTTGAAGTTATCGATCTCGTTTACAATTCGCGTTTTGAGCTGGGGATGGAGGCAACTTGAGGTAAGACAGGTACCTAATACTAAGGTACGTGAAATGTATAGGTACCTTACCGCTCCAAGGGGGTATTTGAAAATGTTTATAGTGATTATGTCATATTTTTAAAATGTTTTTGAGTGAATATGTTAAGGAAGTGATTATATATTTAAAATTGTTTTAATAATAGTAACTATTTTTAATTTAAAATAAATATCCATTTTTTAAAACCATATTTTCATTAAACTTATTATATATTTAAAATGTTTTTATTTTAAAATAATTTTAATTTAAAATGAAATTACTTTTTTATTATAATTTTTAAATAAATATAATTATATTTATTAAATATTATATTAACTTATTAATAGAATTTCATATATTATAATATTTTTATTTTTAATATTAATTTATTTTTTTAAAATTATTTTGTTAATTTAAAAGAATTTTTTAATGATAAGGATTTTTTATTAAATTGGTTTTTAAGTTAATTTTTTTTTTAAATGTGAAATATTTTTAATATTAATGGTATTTTTTTATTATATTATAATTTTCACTTTATAAAATTTAATTATAATTAAAATATTATTTAAATTAATATTATATTTATAAGGTAAAATTATTTTTAAATTTTAATATATTTATTATATTAAAATTCTATTATTTAAGTTATGGTATTTTATTTTAAAAATGGTTTTTAATGTTTAAAAGGGTTATTTATATGTAAAAGTTATTATAAATTAAAATAGTATTTATTATAATACTATATTATACATTATTTTTTATTTTTATAATTAATAATGTATTATTTAATATATTATTTAATATATTATTATGTTTTTTATTTTAGTTAATTATTTGGAATAATTATATCTAGGTTTTATGATAATATTTAATTTTTTATTTATCTTACTTATAAAAAAAAGTTTAATATATTATCCGATTATATTAATATATAAATTATTTAAAATTAAAAGATTTTTTTATAAATATATTTGTTCTATTTAACCATCAATTCCAACATTATTACTTATAATATATTTTATTTTATTATAATAAACTTATAATTAAATAAATTCCTTTAATTAAGTAATAACTTTAAATTTACAATATATAAATTTATTTTTTATTAATTATTTATCCGTAAAAAATTTATAAAGTAGTGTGGGTTATTAATAAGTTATTAATTTATATAAAAGTTTTAAAGTATATCTCTTAATATTATAATAAATATAAAATATGATTTTATGTTTAAAGTATTATAAGTTTATAATAAATTTAATAAGGAATATATGGTAATATATTATAAATATCTTATAATTAATATATTAGAAATGGTAGGTTTTATTATTTGTATTAAATATTTAAGGTTATGGTGTAATGATTTATACCCAATTTTATAATATTTTAAAAATATTAAAATATATAATAGTAAATTAGAATATAAGGTTATTTCTTTATATTTATATCTTTATATCTCAAATTTAAAATAATTAAATAAATAAATAAATATATATAAATATATATATAATAATATATAAATATATATTATTTTATTATATAAATAAATATATAAATGGATAGATTTTATAAAAGATAATTAATTGGATTTATTTAAAAATATTTTAATATTAATATAATAAAAAGTAAAATAATATTTATAAGAATATATTATATAAATAAGATAAAAATTAAAATATTAATAGATTAATAAAATATTATAAAAATATATAAAAAAATATAATAAATAAAATAAAAAATAATAAAAGTATAATAATTTTAAAATCTTATAATATATTTAATTTTTCTTTTTATTAAAATAGGTTAAATATGATTATAATTATTATTATAGTAGATATATTAATCTTAATTAATTAATGGTTATTTTAATAAATATAATAAGATAAATTAAATAATATAATTAAATTATTAATATTAGATATAATTTAAGATTATAATAATATAAAGATTAATAACCTTAATAAATTTATAATATAATATTATTAAAAATTATTAATTAAAAATATTATTATCCCTAAATTTATAATTAAAATAATAAAGAAATTATAATAAAGGAAATAATTATAAATATTAATATTATTATATAATAAATTATTTAAAAAAAAATATATATTAATATTAAAACATTTTTAATATATTATTATTTAAGGTATGATATGAATTTCCATCATTTTAAAATTCTAATATATAATATAAAAATATGATTTTATTTTAGATTAACATTTTTTAATAAAAAATAAAATAATTTAATTATCTTTAAATTCATTACATGGAAATTAACATATATAAACATATACCTATATTATAAAATATTTAATTTATATTAAATTTAATAATAATAAATAAATTAAGTAAATAAAATATTTATTAAATTTTTATATTTAAATTAATAAAAGTTATAATTTCTATTATTATACTAATAATAATTTTTATTTTTTTTATTAATCTTATATATTTTAATTATATATAATAAATATAAATTTATTTTACCCCTTATATAAACTATTATTATTTCTTTTTTTAAGTAAGTTTATTTTATAAAAGTAAGGCCTATATTATAAAAAGGATAATATAAAAGTTATTTTAAAATTATAATATTTATAATTTTTAAAAAGAAAAAAATAAATTAAATTATAAAATTTATTATATATAATAAAATTATATTATTTATATTTATATAAAAAATATATTATAATTTATAAATAAAAAAGAATTATTTAACTTTAATATTAACTATACCTTTTTTATTCTTATATAATTTAAATTAATTATTTTTTATTCTCTAATTAATTTATAAAAAAGGTATTATATTAAATAATCTATATTTAAATCTTATATATATTTCAAAACTAAACTCATAACCAAAAATAACTATAAGATATTTATTTTTTTATAAATAAAAAAACTATTTAATTATATTAACTTAATATTCTTTATAATTTTATTATTAATATAAATAAAATTATTAATATAAAAACATACTTATTTTTCATAATTAAAAATATATTAATAAAACTTTAAATTAATATATATATTTTTTATATTTATATATTTATAAATAAAACCTTCTTTTATTATATTAGGTTCCAAATATTAAATTTTATTATTAAATTATTATAATTATTTAAATAAACTTTTATAAATATATTAATAAATTTATTCTTCTTATTTAATTTTTATAATTCTTTTATATTTAATAATAAATCTTTTTTATAATTAATAAAACAAAATAAAAAATAATATAAAAATAAGGGTAATTAATGGATAAAATTTTTTTTAAATTTTCTTATACTTTTATTATTTTTTAATAACATTATTAAATATTAAAATTATAAATTAAGGATATAAGTTAATATAAGATATTCCTTATTTATTTATTAAAAAAGTTAATAAAGTTTAAGTATAATATATTTAAAACTATTAATAAATAAAAAAATTATAATTTAATTAATATTTTTTTTTATAAATAATATAATATATATATCTTAATAATTTATTATTATAATTAAAAATTTATATTTATTATATATTATTAATATTAGAATTTATTATTACATCATTTAAAAATATTATACTTTTATTAATATTTATCTTTACTTAATAATATTTATATTAATTAATATAAACTATATTCTTATATTATTTTAAATAAATAAAAATTAAAATAAATATTTGAAATAATTTTTATATTAATAAATAAATTATATTTATCTTTAAAATTTATTTAATATTTTTATAATATTACCTTAATAATATTTATTTATAAATTTATATTATTATTATAATAATTATCTTTTTTAATAATATTAATAAAACTTAAAACTTAATATATTAAAGTTTTAAATAATAAAATTTTTTATATTTTTTTTATATTTTTTTCTTTATTAATTTATTAAATCATTAATTATTATTAATTAATATTTATATTAATTTAATAAAAGAATTAGATGATTTTATAATTTATAATAATAATTTCTTTTAAATTTATAACATTTTTTATGATTAATTTATAATTAAATAATATAATAATAAAACAAATAAATATTTAAATAATTATAATAATTTAATTTATAATTATAAAATATATTATAAATATTAAAATATTTTTATTATTTAAATATTTATAATTAATTTATTTA